>OOIL02005153.1:728051-878028 GCA_900332095.2 Cuscuta campestris | reverse complement strand
TAGGTGAGCAAAATATAAGCTCCTTCGAGGGTTTCTTTACGGTTCTTTACCTCGTCGCTTTTCCTTGAACCGTCAGGATAGATAACGTAGTATTTTAGGGTTAGGGTTTTACTCTATAATTATAAATAGAGATGTAAGCCTCCTTCTCAATCATTAAGAAATAAACCATCTCTAAAACCCTATTCTCTGGCTTGCCTCCCTCGGCCGTACGGCCTCCTTCTGCCCTCAACCCCATCTCCTTCTTCTCCTTCTATTCCTTCCCTAGTCTCCCTCTATCAACTGGTGCTTTCATCCCTGCACTCCAAGCCTCCTTCACCATGAGCGAACCAACGCCCATCCCCACTGCATCGTCGGGTGACGAAGTTGTCACCGCTATACAAAATCTTGCATTGGAACTCCGTTCTCACCGCGAGGAGCAGTTGGCTCTCATGCTGGAGTTTCGCACGGCGCGACTGGAACATGCTGCCCTTTCTCAACGGGTGGACCAAGTATATTCCATCTTGGATTCCGGGTCCGTCGCAGCGGCTAAAGGTAAGGGGCTGTTGGGCCCACGACATCCACCAGATCCCACGGGCATCGGCGATCCATTTGACAGGGATCACCCGGTTCAGCCCCACGACAAGCGCCCCGGCCATGAGATTCGTCCGCCCAAAGTTCGTGTGGATGCTCCTAAGTTCAATGGAACTGATCCGAATGGTTGGGTTTACAAAGCCCAATCATACTTTGATTACTTCCACACCCCCGAAGCCGACCGCCTACGTCTCGTGGGTCTTCTATTTGATCATCCCGCTTCGGATTGGTTCTTGTACCAGCACAATAATGGCCTGCTCACATCATGGTCGGAATTTTTGGAGGCAGTAAAGCAACGCTTTGATCCGGCCCATTATGAAGATTACGTGGCTCTCCTTTCTAAATTGCAGCAGCGGACTTCCGTCCTTGATTATCAAACGGCTTTCGAACGATTGTTGAATATAATCTCTGGCGTCTCCGAACCCACGCTAATTTCCATTTTTAAGGGTGGTTTGAAACCTGCGATCCGTCGTGAGGTCAACTTACGGGCACCAACATCCTTGGGACAGACTTTTGCACTCGCCCGCGAGTTGGACGCCAACCATAGCGAGACACTGGCGAGTATCTCTGCCGGACAGCGGCGATCGTGGCAACCCAACCCTGCCTCTAGTTCGATACCTCCGAAATCAGCGGTCACACAGGCGCCAACAGTCCCCACGGCCTTGCCTGTTCGTCGCCTCTCCCCGGCTGATCGCGCTGCCCGCTCCGCCCAAGGCCTCTGTTGGAATTGTGATGAGAAATTTACAGCCGGCCACCGTTGTGCTCATCGCTTTCTTGCTTTATTAGGGACAGACGATGAGGAGCCGGTGGAACCCGTGGAGCACCAGGCCGACGAGGAACCCCTCCTCACCGGGGATGTCTCATGCATGCATTCTCTCGCTGGAGCGCCTAATCCGCGGGCGTTACGGCTGTCCGGCCGCATTCTGGGGCGCACTATCCAGATACTAATAGATGGTGGTAGTACGCATAACTTTATCCATCCCCAGGTGGCCGAGTCGCTGCGATTACCTTTGGAGCCTATTCCGCCGTTCCGAGTTTATGTGGGTAACGGGGCGTCGTTAGCATGTACTCACAAGTCTGTCAACATCCGCTTAACAATTCAAGGCCATGATATTCTCTCGGATCTGTTCGTGCTCTCCATTCATGGTACGGACGTTGTTTTGGGTGTCCAATGGCTCCAAAGCTTGGGCAAGATTTCGCAGGATTATGCCAACTTGACATTGGAGTTCCGGCAGGGGGATTCGGTGGTGACCTTACGTGGGGATACCCACACACCACAAGGTCTTTCATATAATGCCATGCACACCCTCCACGGTTCTCGGGAGATTACGGCAGTGTACGAGGTGTATCTCCTCTCCTCGGGCCAGCCTGAAAATGGACCGCAAACCCTTGCATGGCCTCCGGATATCCCGTCCGCGGTAATGGCAGTACTCACACGACATGCACAGGTTTTCCAGGTTCCCGAAGGTCTCCCACCACCACGCATTTGGGACCACAAAATCCATCTTCAATCGGGTTCTCCGCCGGTTAATGTTCGGCCGTACCGGTACCCCTATTTTCAGAAGACCGAGCTCGAGAAGCAGGTGCGAGAGATGTTGACCCAGGGTTTGATTCAACACAGCCGGAGTCCATTCTCCTCTCCGGCCTTACTAGTGAAAAAGAAGGATGGATCGTTCCATTTTTGCGTCGACTACCGGGCATTGAATGCAGTCACGGTCGCCGATAAGTTTCCCATTCCCACCGCGGATGAGCTCTTTGATGAACTCGGCCAGGCGCGCCTGTTCACCAAGCTCGATCTTCGCTCCGGTTACCATCAAATCCGGATGCATGCAGAAGACACCTTTAAGACGGCGTTCAGAACACACGAGGGTCACTACGAATTTCTGGTTATGCCGTTTGGCCTCACTAATGCTCCGTCTACTTTCCAAGCCGCAATGAATCATGTGTTTGCTCCCTATCTTCGTCAGTTTGTCATCGTGTTCTTTGATGATATTTTGGTTTACAGCCCTACGTTGGACCTTCATGCTTCTCACTTAAATTTGGTTTTGGGTATTTTGGCTACTAATCATTTCTTTGTTAAATTGAGTAAATGTAGTTTTGCCCAGGCAAAGGTGGACTACCTCGGTCATTGGATTTCGGAGGGGACGTTGAAGGCTGACCCCGCCAAGCTGGAGGTCGTGGCTTCTTGGCCGAACCCAAAAACAGTAAAACAACTCCGCGGCTTCCTCGGTTTAACAGGATACTACCGCCGTTTTATTCGTGGGTATGCTACCTTGGCGGCACCTTTGTCCGAGCTGTTAAAAAAGGATGGATTTCAATGGTCGAAGGATGCGACAGAGGCATTCCAGCGGCTCAAAACTGTGATTATGCAGCCGCCAGTTTTGCAGCTGCCGGACTTCACTAAAATTTTTGTTTTGGAAACTGATGCCTCCGATGCCGGCGCGGGTGCGGTGTTGCTACAGGACGATCATCCCATTGCATACTTTAGCAAGAAATTTGGTCCTCGGCGTCGGCTTGCCTCTACTTATCATAAGGAGTTATATGCCATCGTGGAATCAGTGCACAAATGGCGACAATATTTATTGGGTCGGGAATTCATCATTCGGACGGATCAACGAAGTCTTAAAGAGCTTTTGTTTCAAGTTGTACAAACCCCGGACCAGCAATTCTATATTCGCAAGCTCATGGGATATAAGTTTCGCATCGAGTATAAGACCGGGGCCTCTAACAGGGTGGCCGATGCCCTTTCCCGACGGGAGGAGTCAGATGATACAGCGGTTCTATTCACCCTCTATGCTCAGCCACTGCCCAAACTCCTTGATAGGGTGCGGTCAGAAAACTCTTCCATGTCGGATCCGGTTGCCCTTCACACGGCCGCAACTAGTGGAACACTCAGCGCCCCCTATTCGGTACATAATGGCATTCTTTACTATCATCATCGCGTGTGTTTAAGCACTACATCCAACCTCAAGGGCGAGATTCTACAGGAATTCCACTCCTCACCGAGCACAGGCCATCCGGGGATTGAACGCACTTTTCGCCGTGTGGCGGCTGTTTTCTTTTGGCCCCATATGCGCCGGGATATCGCAGCTTTTGTCGCCTCGTGTCTCACATGCCAGGCAACCAAATATTCGACTCAAAAACCAGGGGGTCTGTTGCAACCCTTACCGGTTCCCGGTCGTGTGTGGGATGACGTGACGATGGATTTTATAGTGGGCTTACCGCCGTCGAAGGGCATGACGTCAATCATGGTGGTTGTGGACAGGTTGACAAAGTACGGGCATTTTGGCCCACTGCCGACCTCCTTTGATGCTGCCAAGGCTGCTTCCTTGTTCGTCGAGATTGTAGTTCGTCACCACGGGTTTCCGGCATCCATTGTCTCCGATAGGGATCCCATTTTCATCAGCAATTTTTGGAAAGAACTCTTTCGGCTAAGTGGCACAACTCTTAAACGCAGCACAGCATACCATCCTCAATCTGACGGTCAGACGGAGGTTTGTAACCGGGATCTGGAGCAGTACTTGCGGGCCTACTGTCATGAGCGTCCGTCTACGTGGGTGTCCTTCCTTCCGTGGGCAGAATTGGCGTTGAATTCCACTTATCACGCGGGGCTGAAAACGTCACCGTTCAAGGCTTTATATGGCCGAGATCCTCCGCCTTTGCTCTCACATACGACGGGCAGTAGCCGCGTCCCAAGTGTCGAGGCCTTACTTCAAGAGCGGGGGGCTGTGATTCGGTTATTGCGGAAGAATCTCATCAGCATGCAGCAGCGGATGGTTGCCACGGCCAATAAACATCGACGTCACGTTGAATTTCAAGTGGGGGATCTTGTGTTGCTCAAGCTCCAACCGCACATGCAGTTTTCGGTGGCGAAACCAAGATCGGCCAAACTTGCACGCCGTTTTTATGGCCCATTTGAGGTACTGGCCAGGGTGGGGTAGGTGGCATATCAACTGAAGCTTCCGGACGAGGCTCGTATTCACAACGTTTTTCACGTCTCGCTCCTTCGGCCATTTGTGAGAGGTACTGCCACCCCACCAATCACTGTTTTTCCCAAGGACTTCTGCAATGGTGCTCCGGTGTCCGTCCCTGTTCGTGCTATTGGGTCTCGCCGGGTTCTTGTGCATGGCGAACCGCAAGACCAATGGTTGGTCGTCTGGTCTGATGGTGGGGAGAGCGACGCCACGTGGGAACCTGTGACGCACCTCCGGCAGGTTTATCCGACGCTAGTCCTTGAGGACAAGGATGTTCTTCATGGGGGGGATAATGTTACACTACCGGGGGGATACAAATATCGGGCCAGAGTTGGAAGATGTTCGGAACGAAGATGCGAGTGTTCGGGCCGAGAGTGAACGTGAAGGAAGCATTGGGCCAAGGCGTTCTAAACGGATCCCCAAACCCCCGGCAAAATTAAATGATTACCTTTATTAAATTATTCATTGTAATTTAGATTTTTATTAGGTGAGCAAAATATAAGCTCCTTCGAGGGTTTCTTTACGGTTCTTTACCTCGTCGCTTTTCCTTGAACCGTCAGGATAGATAACGTAGTATTTTAGGGTTAGGGTTTTACTCTATAATTATAAATAGAGATGTAAGCCTCCTTCTCAATCATTAAGAAATAAACCATCTCTAAAACCCTATTCTCTGGCTCGCCTCCCTCGGCCGTACGGCCTCCTTCTGCCCTCAACCCCATCTCCTTCTTCTCCTTCTATTCCTTCCCTAGTCTCCCTCTATCATTTTGGACTAAAGTAGTACTCCATCTGTCCCATTTTATAACGCCTGTTTCGGTTTACGATGTTTGACTAAAGTTATTTTCAAATCATTTTATATGACAAATGGTATAGAATTAAAAAATAAAAATTACATATCAAATTACTACATCAAAAGATCTACAAAACTAGTAGTGACAACAATATTTTATTTTATCAATTTGCTAACGAAAATATAGAAAGAAGGTGAATGAAGTTTGACCCTGTGAATAGTAAACAGGCATTATAATTTGGGACGGAGGGAGTACTAATTTTCGCACAAAGTAAAAATGTTCATTTTGGAGTAAAAAGAGTATTCATTTAAAAAGAATGTGGTGTTCATTTTGAATCAATATAGTACTCATTCTGAAACAATATAGTGTTTAATTTTAACACATTTGTTCATTACAATTATAATACTCATTTACGAGTAATATAGTGTTCATTCTCAAATCACGTAGTATTCATTCTGAAGTAACATAATACTCATTCTAAATCTAAAACAACTCACTATACATAAATAGGGAGTTCTTGAATCTTGACCCATGGGGCAAGGCAACCATCTTTGTATGTTTCATTTTAACACATTTGTTCATAACAATTATAATACTCATTTACGAGTAATGTAATGTCAATTCTTAAATCACGTAGTGTTCATTTTGAAGCAACATAATAATCATTCTAAATCTAAAACAAACTTACTAAACATAAATTGGGAGTTCTTCTTGACCCACGGGGCGCAGCCATCTCTGTTTTCTTCTTCAATAGAATGAAGCTATCGACAACTCCTCATATCCTCCATCTTCAATCAATGTTAGCGCTACCAGCAAATAGGACAACGAGAAGGGGGCGACCTCCATCTTCTACAGAAGAGTCGTCGGCTATGGTCGCCGAGCCGCCACCACCACCTTCACTTGTCGTCGACTGCTACACGTCATCCAATTTTCGGCCTCCCTTTCATCGATGCGCCTCTCATCCGATCTAATTGCCGGTTGTACTCCAAAAATGGTACAACCAGTTGTACCGTATAATTTGCCATTGTTTAGAAATGGGCCTCTTTTCTTTTTTTATCTTTTTTCATGAATGTTTTTAATTCTTTTTTTAAAACTGTTTTTCCTTGTTCCTTACGATCCTCAGATAGCGAAGGTCATTGCGTGTGGGGGGAGGCTTTGATATGGCTAAAGGCGAGAGGCGTGAGAGAGGTTGAACTTCTTCAAATTGCATGGCAATGGTAAACAGTCTAACATATGAGTCTTTTTGGTCTTCTTCCTATTTTGGTGCTCTTATTGATGATTGCAGCTTGATATCGAGTGACTTTCACTTTGTTTCCTTTTCATTTGTTAGGCTTGGTTTTAAATTTTAATGTTATTGCTCATAAATTAGTTCGACATGTTGAGTCTCATTGTTGTTTGTGGGACCCTACACTCCCAGATTTTATTTGTTCGTGTGGTAATGAAAAGTTTCTTTTTTAAAAATTAAAATGTGTTGTGTTTGAAATAAAAATTCAAAACTATTTTAGTGTAACACACCCTTTTAAAACTTTATTTTTGTGGGATTCAATTGGGTTATTGTTGTTGTTGTAAAGAGCATTTGCATATATTTACGTAAATACTCCCTCCGTCTCATTTTATAACGCCTGTTTCGGTTTACGATGTTTGACTGAAGTTATTTTTAAATCATTTTATATGACAAATGGTATAGAGTTAAAAAATAAAAATTACATATCAAAATACTACATCAAAAGATCTACAAAACTAGTAGTGACAACAATATTTTATTTTATCAAATTGCTAACAAAAATAGAGAAAAAAAGTGAATGAAGTTTGACCCTGTGAATAGTGAACAGACATTATAATTTGGGACGGGGGAGTATTAGTTCATTAATTAAATAATACCCTAACATTATGAAAAGAGCATTTGCATATATTTATGTAAATTTAGATTCATTAATTATATACGGAGTAATACTTTGAGCACTCTATATATTTTAATCTTATCTTGGGAATTACCACAATATAAATTGATAAAAAACTTTTATCATTAACAAAAAATTTAAATATTATTTCATATGTTAATTATTCTTAGCATTTTAACTTTTGCATTCAATATATCTAAAAAGTACTCTAATATTTTCGCCAAAGTAGTGTAGTTGTACTAATATGGGTCATTAAAAAACATTTCAAACGCATACTATCCATACATACATATACAGAACAATATCATTTTTTGTTCATGTCTATGATTCATGGTAATAAACTTCAAGTCATAGTTTAAGTTAATCTAAAATGACAAGTCCATGTAGTAGAAGATAGTCAACTATTCAACATTGTGCACTTTCCATCACAACAACAATTGGTAGAATTATATTTAAATTTTTTGTTAATGATAAAAGTTTTTTACTCCGTATCAATTTATATTAAGGTAATTCCCTAGAAAAGATTAAAAATCAAATAGTCAATATTTGCCGAGGTCTAACCTGCCTTTGGGAAATGGATTAAGGTCAGCTTAAAGTAGGTAACGAAGAATAAAAGATAATTAGAGATTAATATAGTTTGATAATTGAGAAATTTATACTCCTTTTGTTTAGACATTCCGCAACAAAATTAACACTTCACTTTTTCAATTTAAAAATATAGCTCCCATTTTTTCATTTCTTCAAAACAAATTTTAATTACTCACATTTTATTTTTCAAAACAAATGTTAAGACATAAACTTCATTGTGGGAAAGGCCATTAAACAATTTAACTAGTGATGCCTTTCTTTCTTGACGGCTTGACGCCCACCTGATATGACATTTTAAGGACTGCAAATCTTATAATCTTGCAACACAGTTAAGTGATAAGAATAATAAAATGTCAAATTCATAGTATATATAAACAAAAAAAATGGGACCAAATAAAAAAAACAGGTACACCTTTTTGGAGGGGGTACTAATATTTCTAGCTTAAACAACAGTGCTACATTTGTATCAGACTAAAAAATGACTATCACAAACAATATCAGCAGTTTGGCTTTAAAAACAACATTTTTAAAACATCCATTTCAAAAAAAATTTAACGCACAACTGTTGTAAAACAAACAAACAAACAAACAAACACCTTTTTTTAGCATAAAAGTAATAAACTTCAAAACACATTAAGAAATCTTAGTTCTCCAGACAACTCCAAATATAACCACCTGAATTCCCGCGTCCATCAGCAAACCATCAAGAAACTCTTAACGGCCACCCACTGAAACTGCCACAATTGCTCATACAACTCTTGGTTTGGAATTGAATACGCTTGTTCCTCCCCTCAGCTTCTGACACTATGCAGTTCACACGGAAAACAAAGATCACATTTTGACATGTATCAAGACTCAAGACACATTTATATGTGGGAAATGTTGACATATAGATCAGCCTGTTCCTGAGAAAAGATCAATAATTTAATATTACTTCCATGCATGACTTTCTCAAGATTAGTTTGGAATAGAGGTTTTCATTTTTTTTATTTGGTTAGCCTATTTTGATCTATTGTACATATCTAATGCAAACAGCTGGATACAATGCACTTCGAGGATGGACGACTAAAACAGTAAAAATGAAATCCAAGGCATCTAATCTTTGTACATCTAAGAGTAAAAAGTACTCCCTCTGTTTCTTAAAACACTTCCTCTTACATTTTCTTTGTTATGCCTAAAACACTTCTACTTTCTATTAAAAAACCACTTTTACCCCTATTTTTTCTTACCCTACATAACACATCATACTTTTTCCACTAATAATCTACCCATCACATCTTACTTTTACCCATCACATCAAGGGCAAAATGGGATTGTCAACAACAAATATACAGTCCTTATTTCTCCTAAAAGTCAAAATAGGAACCGTTTTATGAAATAGAGGGAGTTTTATTTTTCAATTACTGTTTTCACAACTATGCCAACTAAAATAGGTCTCTTGTGTTAGTCTGATGTTGAGATGATGGGAGAAATCTACTGTTTTCATGTTTCAAAATGTTCAAGAACTCAATGGCACCTCCAAGCTGTTGGAACTCTGAGTCAAGCAATCTGAAGATTTCGTTTTAAAGCATAAAGTACAGAACTAGTTCATTTGTTGTGACTTCAGTATTATACTTCGTATCAACTTAAATTGTGTTTCAATGGAGAAAAAAAAGATGAAAATCAGGACCTAAACAACTAAAATTGGCAAGGACTGGGAATTGGCTTTAACATACTCCGTAATTATATACACATGGGACTATAGAGTGTAGACATTCCAATATCGAACAGAGATCACACACAACTTTCTTTAAGAGGTTAATCAAGTGAAAACTCAAACTGTATGAGTTTTAAGCTGCTGAATACCATCGTTTGGAATTCAGATTTTGGATGCATCTTGTTCCCATTGCAGGGAAAAAACATTTACAGCGAAAAACAGAGTTACACTTGAACAATAATCGAAGTTTCAGAAGGAATCAAAACGCGCAAATAAAGATAAATCAAAGCAATCCAAGTGAAGATAATGTGTCACATAAATCCTAATTGAATCAGAGAAGACACATAACTCACCTTCCAGCAGCAGCGAGATGAAAAACGTAGAGACGGGCTCTGAAGTTACAGCGATGGCAGCATTCAGAAGGGAGACGAAGATGGGTCTTCACGGCTTCTACGCTCTTTGGGAGCTTCTTCTTGCCTTGCCTTCTTGCCGAACAGGCCAAAAGAGTCTTCCTAATTTTGGAAGTGTTACTTCCGTCATATATTCGCTAATTTGGAGGTGAAGAAAGTAAGAAGTGTGACATAATGAGGAGGTAAATCTTACCTCAGTCTCTCAATGTAAATCGCCACAGCTTCTTTGCCTCGTGGGAGCTTCTCGGTGCTGTTGCCTTGTTGCAGAATTGGCCAAAGAGTGTTCCTAATTTTGGGAGTT
Source organism: Cuscuta campestris (assembly GCA_900332095.2). Lineage (NCBI taxonomy): Eukaryota > Viridiplantae > Streptophyta > Magnoliopsida > Solanales > Convolvulaceae > Cuscuta > Cuscuta campestris. Next base: position 867,800 of record OOIL02005153.1, on the reverse strand, counting down.
ACTACCATCATATTTTCGCTAATTTGGAGGTGAAGAAAGGAGTGTGACGTAATACAACAACAACAACCCAGTTAAATCCCACAAGAGTAGGGTCTGGGGAGGGTGTGTGTACGCAGACCTTGCCCCTACTCGAAAGTAGAGAGGCTGTTTCCAAAGAGACCCCCGGCTCAACGTCGAAAGTTGCATTGCTTGACTAACTGCTACTTCATTAATTAAAGAAGCGCAAATAGTTTAGATATCCATTTTGATTTATTCCATCACACCCCAAAGCCAAAAACAGGTGAAATTTTGGCTCCATCGGAGATGATGAAAGTAAAGGAGTGTGACGTAATGAGGAGGTAAATTCCGTAAATCCTGTCTCAGTTTACCGAAGTAAATTTTACCTTTAGCTACCTAATATTACCCCCTCCCAAACATATGATTAGATTGTCCTCCATAATGGTGAATGACTAGAATATGTGGAATGGGTGCAGCGGTAGCATTCTAAAGATTTAACCTTAAAAACTGCCTTCTAGAGTTGTACAAGAAGATAATGCTATAAAACAGTTTATAAATTACTGCATGAAAAATCTCAAAGGGAGTTAATTGTATAAGATAGAAACAAGACTTCTATGTTTTCTAAAAGAGGTTAGGACTTGGGAGGCTTTACTGGATAACGCAAGAGAGAGAGAGAGAGAGAGACCTAAAGATCAATCACTCCTGCTTAGAAACTAAATCAAGCCTGCGTAGTACCAAAATCCGAATAAAACATTCTTATGCACACCATATATCTATGAGCAATGCAAAATGAAAACCATCATCAGCTATGTGCAGATTCTAATTAAATAATGTACCTTGAAAGCATTGGTACTTAGAGTGCATTGCAGTTGTGACGTCCCCCTGATAACAATTCTGGAAATTCAAAATCCCCTGGTTTATTGACATTTTGTTGACCATTTTTCACCATTAAACTATGATATTTTTTTGCTTCTAACTGGCAGTTGGCATCACGCCAAAATTTGATTATATGAAGGCTTTCCTCATCAGTGGACCGCTGAAGAATGACTCTAGATGCATAACCCTTCTTTCTCATTTGAAGGCATATCTTAGAGGGATTATTATCAGAGAGTGTGAGCAGATACAGCCAGCCTCTTTCAGACAGAAGTTTGTCCGCAACAGGCAATATCTTGTTGATCACACTCAGACCATTTTCCCCTCCAGCCCAAGCAGAGGTTATTCCTTCACGACCAACTTCCTCTTCGGGAGTAGGAACATAAGGAGGGTTAACAACCAAAACATCCACTAACCCAGCCAACCGTGCCTCCACTCCCAAGGCAATATCAGTATTTACCAAGTCAACATCAACACCATGGGCATCCGCTGTCTCACGAGTCACCCTCACTGCATGAGGATTTATGTCAGTTGCAATATAAAAGGGCTCAGGCACTTCATTTCGTAGCATGAGTGCTAGAGATGTTATAACGTATCCACTACCGCATCCAACTTCCATACAACATGTGGGCCGGTGATCTGACAAGTTAGCCTGATCAGCCAGTAGCGCATCCACTAATGCAAATGAATCATCGCACGGTTCATACACTTCAGGATGTGAGCTCACAAGCTTAATCTTGGCAATTTTGGAAAACATTTGGCTACAGGTTCTGCAAAATAAAATAAAAAATACATCTGTATGTAACAATGCAGTCTCCATTGCCAATTTCAACTCAAGTATAACTAAAGGAACAGTAACAAAAACTACAGGTAGGTTCGGCAGTAAAGCAAAAATGCTAATTGATAAAATTTCTTTCCCATTTTTAAATTTTACTTTAATGCTCCGTATTTAGTCTTTTATGGTTTCTATCACTCCGTAATATGCATAGTAAGAGTTGTACTCCATGAATAATAAAAAATGATCGCTCGATTTTGACTACATTCTGACGCTTGCATCCTGGCTAACTAATCACTACACTCCCACTAGCAAGAGTGTATAATGAGACAGTATTCAGATGCCCATCAAATACAAATCAGTACCCAACTAATTGCAACATACTGTTTTGGCACTAGGGTATGCCTCCCTTAGCAATGATGTACTTTTAGGAGGTTAGAATACCACTATTGGACAGGGTTACAGAGTTCAAACGGGCATTCGAACTAAATAATCTGTTCCAAATAACCAAGCAAATTAATAATAAAACAAACGTCAACACATTCCATTCATTCACAAATAACCTAACAAACAATAATCAATCCAAATCTGCACAAACAACTTATTGAATAAGCATTCCACAGATTCCGACCCCAAACACGTAAATATAGTAGAATCGAAGACAAATGCAGCAGATACTAAGAAAATTCAAACTCGATCAAAGCAAATTCAAGTAGAGTAAGTCAAATTATAACCTCCAAACAGCAAATCCTAGCATATAACTATGGAATCTTAAGTTTAGAGATGTCACCCTTGAAGACCCTCTCTGGGTTGAGCTCGGATGTGCTGATTAGCCTATGAATAGCTAGCCCTGCCGTGCGTGTGTTGAGACTCGCTGGTAACCGCAGTATTGGCAGTAAGGAGATGGATGCGTTTAACCCGCGATAAACCCTCGCTCCTCGCTGTACTCTCTCTCTCTCTCTCTCTCTCGAGTCCCTCAAAATACTCCAGAGTTTAATACTAATTCGAAACGAAGTCCTTGTGATAGAACTAATAGAAGGTATATGGCAATACTCACCTGGAAATAAGTAAGGGTATGTTTGGTGGGAGGCAGGTAACATTTTTATTAGGTAGGTAAAGGTAGGTAATTAAAGGTATGTAATTGAAGGTAATGAGATAAAAAATTGTGTTTGGATGTTTATTAGGTAACGTGAGGTAGAAAAAGAATAAAATTATTAAAATATCCTTGTGAAAGCAAAAAATTGAAAGCAAAATTGAAGGAAGCAAAAAAAAAGTGAAGTGAAATTGAAAATCTGTGCAGAACCAAAATATGTGAAGTAAGCAAAAAAAGTGAAAAAATTGAAATGAAGTAAGCAAAATCCGTGTAGAAAGAAATAATGATTTAATGAGCAAAGGTAGAATGAAAAAAAAAGTTCCAGCCAAAGTGCCAAACAACAAAAACCCAGAATAAATTTTGACCCCAAAGAAAAAAAGGGCGAGATATTTGAGCATTCGTGGAGGAAATTCGGCAAAAATCCCTTTTCATGGTTGCAATGCAAAAAAAGGGATCGGGATTGCATGCAAAAACAGAGGGAAAAATAAGAGGATTAAATACCTTCCAATTTGGAGCAGAGTCGCCCAGCAACCAGAATCGAACAAATGACGTAGAGGCAGAACGAAAAAAAATTGAAAATTGAAGGGAAAAAATTGGAATACCTCGTCTTGTTGGAGATGGCGATCAGAAGATGGCAATTGGTTTTATATCAGTGCGGCGAGGATAGCTGTGGGTATTACCTTGATATTCAGCCAAACTGGCTGTCACATAAATTCTACTGTTGAGAGGTATCACTACCTCCCTTTACCTCCCCCCACCTCTCTTGACCTATATAAATTTTTGTTACCAAACTAGATAGAATGTTAAATTTATCTCTCCCTACCTCCTCTTACCTCCAAACAAACACAGTGTAATACTCATTCTGAACTAAGGTAGTATTCGTTCTAAAATAAGTTATTCAATATAATTACAATATTCATTTACGAATAATGTAATGTTCATTTTCAAACAACTTAGCATTAATTTTGTAGCAAAATAGTACTCATTCTAAATAAATTATGTAAAAAAATCTAAGGAGCAAGCAATCTTCTCTACAACTGGTTCATGGTATTCTCCATCTTGCATTGATGCCAGCACCACAAACTAGGACACCACAAACTAGGACGACGAGGAGGACGGGGGACGAACTCCATCTTCTGCAGAAGATTCGTTGGTCGTCTGCTTGAATCCAAAATTGCAGGCCTTTTCTTCGTCGTCTTCCCTTCATCGGTGCTTCTCCTCCGATCCAAAACCGCTAGTCGCAGTAATTGCTCCTCTTCGTCGACTTCTATTGCCACAGTAATCGCTGATTCGCAAGCCTCTTCGCGGTAACTTTTAGGCCGGCTGTGCCCAACTTTGGGTATAGTGGGTTGTATAATATAATTTGCACTTGTGATAAGAATAGCATATTTGACAAGTTCATTTTTACAACCGAGTACACCAAGAGACAAAAAAAAGTCTACTTCAAGTTGTACTCCAAACCCCAAAGAAATACATTAGCATTTTAAGGATTTTACAATAGTTCAATAAAATAAATTACACTGATATTTTGTATCATTATAAACTATCACACTACCATAAAATATATAAATTTACTTCTGAAATACTTAACAAGAGAAAAATGACATATAGATTTAGCTTAAAATAAGAACCAAGTTATTTGTACACAAAAAATTGTATCCTACTTTATAACTCGAAGACATGCATCAGTATATTGTGCTAGTGTGATTATTTAAAAGTTTTACTTATGTATATATTTATGTATATAAGCTCAGGCCCAAACCCACCCCTTAACTGCATGTCTCCATCAGTCCATCCGTATTCTGTACACCAAAAAAAACTGAAGAAAAGCAGTGCAAGTGGCCAAGTGCCGATCGAAGTCCGAAGAAACGCAGAAAGCCAGAAACGTCACCGGCAGAAACAAGAGAGCCCACTGCCCGACAGCCCCGACTCGCCGCCTCTACCGCCGGACCAGCTCCACCCTCCAGGTAATTATTCATAACCTTCCCTTTCCAATTTTGTAATTTTTATTTCTTAAATCTTAATTTTCTTTCATTGTTTCATTTTTTTATTTAAAATCTAGGGTTAATTCTTAGTTCTTAATTTGATATTTTTTCTAATTTCATTGTTTCATTCTTTTTCTTCTTTAATTATGTTAGTTTCTTTTCATCATTGGAGGAAGATTGGCGATTTCTTGATATTCATTATGGGCTTTGTTTATGAGTTTGGGCTGACAAGGTGAGACCTATGCTGTCTCTGCTTTTGTCATACTGCTGCTAATGTAGCTAAAGGTCTTAGCTTTTCAAACTATGCTTCTATTCTGATGTTGGGTGAGTGAATTCATGTATATGAAAATTGTGGGAACTCGGAATTTCTATCCATTTATCTTGAATTCTTGAAGTAAGAGAGGATTCAGTTGAATGTTATGAACTAGTTCGTTTGTTTCTTAATTTTTCTTCGTTAAATTTTGTTTCCTTGTATCCTAGTTAGCTGATTTTTCATTAGAGAAATTAATATATGTACTCCGTAATAATTAGGTAGTACTCCATAGCTTTTAGAGCATGATAATACTTACAGCTGCAAATGTTCGTGCAAGCCCAGCATGTTGTTTAGTTCAAGCTATTAATTAGGGGTGTTCATCGGTCTAAGATCGGACCAAAGATGGAATTGAACAAAATTCCAGACTGAAGAACGGACCTAAATTTAGGTCATGCTCTCTTTGCCTGATCTGATTGGTTCTAATATTATTTGAATAAGTTCTGTTCTGATCTAATCTGGTTTGATTTAATTTGAATGTATTTATATTTAAAGCTATTTCTAATATAATCTGGTCTGATATGATCTAATCTGATTCCAATAAGAATAAGTACTAAGTAACAAAATAAGTTGAGAATAACATGGCCCTATTTGGGTTTGGATTGGACCGGATCAGAATACTTAAGACCGAACTGGACTGGAACAACTGAACCCAAAAAATATATATTTTTAATTATTTTGATTTATTAATTATGCTTTAGGCTTTTTAATTTGTATAGTGCAAATGAGAAAAAAAATGGACACACTAAAATATATACAAGTACTTCCATGTATAATCATATAAACTAATGTGAAATAATTTATTTTTTAAATTGCTAAAAAAGTAAAAAACCTTATTGATTAAATAAGTTAAGATATCTATCAAAACAGAGCATTAACATGTAATACCAAACTTAAAAAGTAGAGTTTTAGTGTTTAGATCTTTTAGATCCAATAGGATTATTCAATCCATTCGATTCAGACCTAAATCATTTTGGGTTTAGACCGGATCGAATTGAAACCCGAATGCTTAATTTTTGGATCGAAGACTGACCCGAAATTCAGTCGCTCTGAGTTTAGTATGGACCTAACGGTCCGATTCGGTTGGTTTTTTCACTTCGGACCTAAACTTCAATAGTCCTCTTAATAATGGTTGTTCCAAATTTATTCCAGGAGACTCCTTGTCCAAAACTGATAATCGCAATGACAAAAGAAAGTAGCACGAAAAATTTTCCCAGGGTGCAATTGGAGGGTATCACAGGTGTGCACTAACATTTTGTGTTGGTGTAATGCTATTTTTTGTTAATGTACCAACACTTTGTGTCAAAGTAAATTTTGTTAGCGCACCAACACTTTGTGTCAATGTAAACCTATCAAAATGTTAGTGTATATTTTTTGTGTAAGTTTGGGGTACAATTTTTGGTGTCAGTCACATGGTGCAAGAATGATTTCCCTATTGAAAACCTAATTGACTTATTAGACAGAAGTAGAGACCGGTGGAAGCAGAGGCATAGACGGGTTGTAGAAATTGACGCACCAGATGTCACCCACGACACTTCGAAGCTCCAAGCACACTTTAGAGGCAACACTTTGAAGATCCAAGCAGAAAGGTAGTGTATACATATTATGTACTAATGTATTTTTATTACCAGTAATTGTACTAATGTAATTTTATTATGAAAATGGACCCATTTCAGAAAACACCTAAATATACCAATTTAGGAAAAACTGAATCCGATCCATGATCCAGTGAGTTGTTAATTCTGTTCAGGTTCAGAGATGGAAGAAGTAGAACCCACATTCAACTCTACAATTCATCCCTTCTGGGAAGATATTGAACGCGCTGAAAGGTGAAATCTTTTGCCTGTTTTGTACTTCTCACTCACTGAAATTTAATGGAAATCTATTTTTTTCGATTGAGTTTTGCAGTTATCTGGTGTGCTGTATGTACGATGAGGCAGCCTCTTGTTCTCACTCTGTGCTGAAGAGCTTGTTAGAGATTATTAATTCTAACAACAATAACATACACAATCATGAAATTGCAGAATGCAATGATGAATTGGATGATATGTTGGAGTCGGCTGGAATGGCCTTTGTCCAGTCTTTGAATCAACTTGGAAGGTATACCTTTAACCCTAGAACCACCATGCCTTCGTATAATGCAGCAGCTCTTGTGTTGGTGGGTATATTTTCATCCATTGCAAATGGAGCTAATATAGTCCTTTTTTACAATGTTTTAGTTTTGGATAAATACTGGAAAAATTTACAATGACATGTTAAACATCTCTTGCTTCTAACTTTCTATGATGTTTTGGGAAGTAAATGCAACAATGCATCAAGGGTCTAACAAAGTTGAAATTATGTTGTGTTTGTTTGTTGTTATTGTTGCTGTTGTTATTGCAATAGAATAGAAATACGGATAGTTTATGTCGATTTTGGGTCAATATCTTAATCTGCGAGTAGTTATTTTATTTGTCAATAAAAGTGCAAACGATGGCTTTTGGCACAGGCAAATATAAATATGATTTTGTGTGTGTGCAGGATCTCAGAAATACTGAAAGAACTTAAGATGTTGTTTGGTTCAGTCACTGCCATCCCTGCTCATGTCTTCTATACTGGGTAACTTCTTTATATTACATGTTCGACCTAATGTTCATGAAAGGATGACTAGTACCGCAGACTCTTCTCTGCATTTGTCTCATACTCTCATTTACTCTGATCATGTATATTAGTTTGTTACAGTAGTTTTATGTTTACCATCAAATCCCTTGCATGTGACAATGATTATAGAAACATTGAAGTTTCATTAAAAGTTGAACTATATTATTTTCTATTCATTAAATAATTCTGTGTAGACATATCCACATTTGTATACATATTGGACTATTTGGATAGGCGTCCATTGCTAATGGAGCTATGAGAGTCATCATTGACGAAGGTTTTTTTTAGGGCACATAATGGACCAAGTGGGTGTTTTCTGTGCTTATAAGCTTTTTTAAACTTAAAGTCAGTTGATGGCATGTTTCTTCTCTGTGCTTATCATAGTTGTCACGGCGTCGGCTAGGCGTTGTGGAACCCCTCTACTCTCGCCACCGGAGCTCGCCTCACCTCATTTTGCATACCTCGCCTAGGCGTCGCCTTGGCCTCGCCTAGTCCAGTGCTTTTGTTTTTACTCCAGTGCTTTTTTAAAGTATTTTATACCCCCGATTCCAATGCTTTAAAAATCAGTTTATTTTCAGATTAATGTTTTTTTCCTACTTTATCTTCCTAATTAGTACTCAGTGCTTAATTTTTTAAATGTTAAATGATTAACTTATTTCCAATTTATGTCGGCAATTCTTTTTTCAACTTTGTTTTTTTTCTTTAGGAAAGTACCTAAAAGTAACTTTGGTTGTTAAACTTCGTTGTATTAGAACATTTTATGAATAGATTCTTTACAAAACTATCCCTCGGCATTTATGAATATCCCGAAATGACATATCTATCATTTGTCATCTTCCTTCCACGAATGAATATTTAACTTATAAGCATCTTATAAGTTGACCACTGTTTGTCAGCAATAAGCCAATAAGCACACCCTAAATAAAAAAAGGCACATTAAACGTCTTGCTTCTTACTCTCTATGAAGTTTTAGGTAGTAAATGCATCATGGGTCTGACAGAAACAGCGTTTCTATTTTTACAGGGGTAAGACTGCATACATCTTGACCCCAAACTCCAATGGAGTTTAGATTATACTAGGTTGTTGTTGTTGTGTCTTTCTGTAGAAGGTGACATAGAACATTCTTTGTTAGGGCATGCCTCCAAATACCTGGTTTCATTTCTTTTGATTTTCAAGATATCCTTGAGGAATATCTTAGCAAATGGGAATACATGGATGGAAATTATTATGCTTCAGGAAGTCTTGGAGTTGACATTACTCGTGTCAAAGGCTTCAGTAAGCAGATTGTGCTTGGAGTTGATGAATATCTAGAAGTTGTTGAGCTCTATGTGATAGATATTCTGGGAAGGGCTATGAAAAATGTTGATCTTGCTGTCTCATGGGTTGAGAAAGCTAGTTTACCTGAGGAAAAGCGGCAGGTTAGTATTTCTTTTCTCATATTCTCCTGTTACCTTTTCTTTTTTGGGGTTTAGGTGGCCGTGTTCAGTGATAGTACTGAACAAATATGTGGTTGATATTGCTGAATAAACTTTACCAATTTAGGGATATTGGAAAGTTCTTGTTGTTTTGCTTCATTATACAGTATATTTTCCGGCTTAAAAGATGATCTCTTGATATTCATTCTCAAAATTTGAAAACCTAAAATTTTGTGATTTGTTGTCAATGTCTATGTTTACTTTTAATGGATGGAATATTATCCTATAATCTGGCACATGTATGGTCTTTTATAAGCACTTTAAAATTAATTGCATGTTCCCCTATGAGGTTCATTTCCTATCATATATAGATTATGAAGTTTTTTAACAATATTGATTTGATGTCCAACTTTTAATTATAATCTTCTCCCCCCGTCTCGAATTAAGGTTCCACATTTGACTGGTCACGATTATTAATAAAGATGAAATTGAGTGGTTGAGAGTTTTGCAGAGCAGAGTAATAATGTAAATCATATAATAATTTCTGTAAAAGAAAAGTGGAACCTTATTTTGAGACAAATAAAAAAAGAGATGTGGAACCTTTTCACGGGGGTGAAAGAGTGTCATCTTTACATAATGTTTTTAAATCTTTGGAATTTAGTAACTTGTGTGAAAAAAGCTGTGTTCTATGATATCCTTTGAAGTTTGCCTATTTGTCTCTCATTATGTGTATTTCACCTATATATCACTTGAACTATAAGGAAGTTAAAACCTTCTAGAGTTGATCTCTATTTTGATTTAGAAAAGAACCTAAATGTTTTAGCCTAAAAAAGGGAGTTGAAGACTATTAGGCCTGTGTATAGATTAGAGAACATTTACAATTTGTGAATGATCAATCCCAACATTTGAGGATCTTGGTCTATAAAGTACAATCTGCACGGAGAGGTAATGGAGGAGGGGAACATACATCATTCAAAAGAAAAAGAAGACAATCTTCACAAGTCCTCTATGTTAACTTCATAGATAGTAACAACAATACAACATATATCAATACTCCCCTCAATATGGTGCATAAATATCATTTGCACCGAGCTAGTCACATATGTAGACTGTCCTTGGATTCGTAAAGGCTTGGTGGAGATGCCCACAAGTTTTTCATTATATTTCAAAGTGTCGTGCTAATTTCATTTTTCCCAAATGAAATGACAATCAAATCTCTATTTCCTTAGTTTTTCTTGAAAAAAACAGCTTTGAGGCAATGTGTGAAACTGTTTGAGAATCCAAATCAAGATGCCCATAGTGGAATCAATTAAAATGACACACTAAACTTCCCTTGCTTCTTACTTACGACAAAGTTTTGGAAGTAAATGCAGCAATGCATCTCGGGTCTTATGGAAATAACATCATTGTCTTCACTGGGGCAAGTCTGTAAGACATGGAGTTGGGATTATATTGAGTTGCTATTGTTGTTTTTCTAGTGTATTCTGCAGTATTAAGTTCTTCAAGTACAAACTTTGTTTAGATGAGCTCACATATTGTCAGAGAAATGGCTTTGAACTCTGCTTTGACACTTGATCTTGCAACTAGACCTTGTTTCTTGTTTTTTTCACCACCAGGTTAAATTACCCCCATGCAAATGCAATACCCCAAAGAATATTTTACATACAAAATATAGGAAAATACATACCTAACGATTTGTGTTATTTTTAAAAATTATAAATACAAATTACAGAGTATATTGAGACTAAGTAGAAACAAAGAATAATGTATTATTTTTATATTTTTTTTAAAATTATTTCAATATGTTATTTCTTCGTAAACTTTACTAAGTTAACATTCTTTTGGATCAAAATATACTTAACTGGACAAAACTGAAAGTTGTAATTTTAACTACATACTGATGATCTGAGCTAAAAATAAATAAAAAAGAATGCACTATTAACTGGATTTAATTGAACATAACTAAAGTCAGCCGGACCTTAGTTCCAATTTTAAATGAAAAGTGCTTAATTTGACTAGAACAGGTGCCTAAGTCAATGAATGTTGTATTATTATTAAGATGAGTTGAAGTATGGATTATTCTAGGCCGATCACTCAAAGTTTGGACTTTTATAAGATTGTTACTAACAGAGAACTAGTGGTATTAGTTCGTGGTGCATAGATGGATGAAGGTGTTAAAGTTCGTATTATTTCTTGAACTGGTTGAAATTTGGATTATTATTGACTGATGCCCAAAGTTTGGATTATTAAAGGCAATTTTCAAACAAGAAGAAGAAGTCTAGTGTATGAGATTTTGCAAAATTTTTGTGAAGATATCTGCAATTTCATTATTACATCTGATAAATGATGTGGTTTGTTTAGACATAACTTTCTCCTGTACAAAATGACAATCATTCTGTCAATGTGCTTTTTTTTTGAACTTTTTCATGGAAAACCAGACCGGGGATTTTTTATTTTGGTGGGGGGGGGAGGTTAGAGTTTGGTGGTTGGTTTTTACACACCGTTGAGGAAAAACAGATTAACACTATGTTTGGTTCAAGGAATTTGGAAAGAAAAGAAAATGATTTTCTCTCAGTTTCAACACCAAAATGGGAGGAATTTGGTTTTCCCTCCACTTACTACATATTGCCTTCTCATTTTTTTTCTTCCACTTTTCCTTTTTTTTCCTCTCTAACCTAACAAGAAAAACTATTTTTCATTTCATTTTCTTTTCTTTTCCCTTTCAAATTCCTTGAACCAAACATAGTGTAAGGGTATATTTTTTCATGGCATATAGTTGGGTGGTACATTTTGTTCCTTTCTTTTCATAAATTGCACATTCTGTACTCTTCTCACCATGTAGTTTATGATTATTCTTATTATTATTTTACCGTGCGGCATTTTTAATAAATGTTTCCCCTCGTTTACTAACTATTCCTTCATATGGCTATTCTCCAGATTCTGCTGAGGCTAATACACTCCATGAACACTTCAGACCTCGACAGTTCATCCCAGCCCACTGCTTCACTATTGCAAATAGATGAATATCCAAATCAGTCAGATTCCATGATGGAAGAAAATCCCAGTTCTGCAAACAATCTGGAGAATAATACAAAAGAGACAATTATGAAAATGTACAAAAATAGAGCACCCTTTTGGTGGTTCCGGACCATAACTTTGAAGTTTGGGAATGCTCAATTCGTTGTCTCAAATGGCAAAATTTTTCTATGCTTTCTACCTCTTACCTTTTTTTATATGATGAGGAGGAAGCCGGACCTGAAGAGGTAAGAAATGCTGCTACTCTTTCCGGATACGTGTATTATCTAACCGTCTAATGTCTTTTTTTATAGATTGGTTACTTCTGTTAATTTTATTTTCTACTTTGTGGTTCATTACAGTACTTTTAGGAAACATGCTTGGTATGTGAAGAAGGCTTTGACTGATCTCTGGGAACTTGCATTCTCTACCAAGTGAACCCTCTAGCTGGAGTTCAATCTCTTCCTCTTGCAGCAGCCCTGGGAACCAACTGATTGTTCCATCTCCTTCGTCTTGGTAATATCTTAAGGGTGTGTTTGGTTAAATTAGTGGATGGGAGGGGAAATGATTCCCTTACCTTGATTTGGACCTTAACCAAAATGAGGAGAGGGAGCCATTTTCCTTCCCCTCCAACCACACAAAAACTAACACTGCTTTGGCAAAACAATACCTAGCTGAAATAGTAGCAAAGAAAAATTAGATGAGTCGTGTCAATTCATAAATATATGGCCAATGATACACTGATTAGGCCATGTACTTCGGTTACTTTGATGAACTCATTATTGAGTCGTGTCAATTCATAAATATATGGCCAATGATCAATAAATATAAAGACCCATATGATTTTGTGGCTGTTTGGAAGATACAACAATAAACCCAGTAAAATCTCATAAAAATAAGGTTTAATAAAGTGGGTGTGTGAATGTAGACCCCGTTCCTGCTTGGAAGTAGAGAGGTTGTTTATAAGAGACCAACATCTCAACCACAAAGTAATCCAGGAAAGTAGAGCCAAAAGCTTGAACAAAGTAAGAGCAAATTAGAAGCAAAAAAGCAAACTAATGGCTTAGTAAGCACATAGAGACATAAAACACACCAATCAACACTAACAACTAAATGCAAAACATAGAAATCCATACAAAGATAAGAGTAAAAACACATGCTAAAACTATCACTAAGGCCAAAGTCCAACTTATTTTTCTAATTCTAGATCTCAAGACATTTTTATCTATCAATTCCTTCTAACTTTTCTTAGGTTTACCTTTACCCCCTTCTCGTGCGCACTGTCGTAAGCTTTTCAAATTTAAGCATTGATGCCTTTGCATTTTTCTTTTTTGTGTGTCCAAACTCCAAACCACCTCAAGCTAGCTTCATGTAGTTTATCATCCACGTACATGTGCCACTTTAACACGTCCTTGAATAACCTTTTTTTTGGATTCTATCTAACCTCGTCTACTCACACTTCTACCTCATCATCCTCATCTTTGCCACTTGAAGTTGACTAACGTGAGTTGCTTCACCGCCTAGCACTTCGCTCTCTATAGCATAGCCGACTTGACCACTATTTGATAAAAATTTAAGTTCATGTTCGTTGATTTCTTTTTGTCGCAATGTATACTTGAAGCTAGCTTTTACTTTGCCTAAGCAATACCAATACAATGAACAATATCCCATCTATTTTTCTATCTTCTTGAAAGACTAAACCAGGTATTGAAACTTGTCTCTTTTAGGCACTGAGTGGGAATCAATCCTTACTCCCACCGAATCACCGAAGCAACATTCCATATTTTAAGCTCCACTGAGCCTTCATTTTGAGTTTTGACCAATGTTATTTTTTATTGACTTTACATTTTCCTGTTAAGTCAAGTACCACAAAAGGGGAAAATGACTTCCAAAGATCATTTTCTTCCTTTCCAAACGGACTCTTAGTTTAAAGATTAAAGTAAAGGGAAAATGACTTCCAGTGGTCATTTTCCACCTTTTCCCCTTTTATGGTGTTTGGCTTAATAGAAAAATGTAAAGTCAATGGAAAATAACATTGGTCAAAACTGAAAATGATGGCTCGAGACTTTGACTTCTAGAAAAAAAACTTCGGAAGTCATTTTTCTTTTCTAATTTGCTCTCTCCTCCTCGCAGCTCTTCTTCTTCTCTCTTCCTCCTAGGCCCTAGCCTCTATTTTCTTTCTTTCTTGTGACATTTCTACTCTCCGTGTTCCTTGCAGCCTCATCCTCCCTCCTTCTGTTAGTGGATTGTCATCTTCATCAGTTATTCCAATTTTTGTTAAGATATTATATTGAGACCATACTAAATTTTGAGACCTCTGTACTGTCGATGTGGTGGTTTCAATACATTATCTTAACAAAAGTATGTTTAATACAAATGATACAAACCTTGGCGAATTGACATATTTAGAACTATTGTGGATTTTGAAATCATGCTATGTCTTGAGATCTCTACACTGTCAAAGTGGAAGTCTCAAGACAAATCCATTGGAATCAATCCATTTTGGATTTGGAATCAAGAGATGTTTATTTCATACCGAGTACTCCGTATTTATTGATTTATTCTCAGATCTAGGGGTTTTTAGGTTTTGTTGATTAAGAATTTTATGGGTTTGATTTTAATTGAAGGATTTGAATAAGAAATTCTAGAAATTTAAATCATTCAGTTTGGGGAACGCATAGACAACATTGAAAAAATTTTCTATTTGCGGCCAAGCTCTAATTTTAGAGCAATGGTAGGGTGGTGCAAAAACTTTGTCCCTCACCCCCATCCTCCACCACATAAATGGACAAAAATTTCAAAAAAATTTAAATAAATAAAAATTAAATAAAAATGGATGGTGGAGAAGGGGATGAGGGACAAATGGGGTACACCGAGTACACCAAAGGTGTATGAGTGTATAATATTTGTCCCCCACTTCCTTCTTCACCATTTATTTTTATTTAATTTTTATTTATTAATTTTTTTTGAAGTTTTTGCCCATTTATGTAGTGGAGGATGGGGTGGGGATTTCTCACTTAGTAATTGCGGGACATCTGCATATTGCATTTTCTCCTTTTGGGTGGTGCAATAATTGACATGTTAGATTTTTGGATATTTGTTTTTTTAGATTCATTTTTTGAACAAAACAGAAATGAACAATTTTCATACTTCCAACAAAACCAAAGGTTATTTTTCCCTGTTTTAAAACGGACCCTTAATTGGAAAAAAAATGAGACCCCGAATAAACGGTGTGGGTTACGGCGGGGTTGGGGTGGAAGTGCAAGGATATGAATAGGGTTGGGGGTTGAGGGATGGTAGGAACCGTTAATTTTACAAATGGAGCACCTGAAGCGCCCAAAATGACAGTATCACTATACTCCGGTGTTACTAGAACCCTGCCGTACTTCGGTGTCACTAGAACCCCGCCATACTAAAACTCCGACTTACTCTGGTCTTACTAAAACTCCTCCGTTTCTTCTATGCTAAAGTATGTGTACGGTTTTATCTGGTAATAAAAAATTAATTTACTTCTTATGCTGTAAAGTGTAGTAAAAGAAGAACTAAATTTCTCTACTAAAAAAAGAACCAAAATTCTACCAAAAGAGTTTCACACTGGAATTACAGTCCCTTGACAGCAGTTTGGGTTTCTCGTTCAAAGCATTCACTGTGACGTCACAGTGAACTTTAACGGTGATTTCCCACGTTTTCACGGCCCCGATTTTTATCTTGACGGGAGCTTTCACATTCACCTTAAATCTCGCCTGCCCTTGCCTCTGCTGACGTATGAGTGACGATCTAACGGCGCTGCCGAGCATGATCCCGCTTCCCTTCAGCTCCACGTGGAAGTCCGTCACGTTTCTTGACGGCTGGAAAAGCACCGGCAATTCCCCGTTACCGATGTCCACGCCGGAGTGGGAAACCGTCGCGGAGCTTCCTCGCCGGTAATAGATCCCCATCTTGCCGTTACGGTTTTCAGCCCGGATCGTGACGTCAAACTCCGGCGACACCGGGGACGCCGACGTCAAGTTCAGCCCCTTGATTGCCACGGCGGACACGGTGTAGCTCGGCGATTCGGGGCGGAAGACGAGGTAGAGAACGCCGGCGGAGACGGCGAGGGCGGCGAGAAGGGCCGCGAGGAGGCAGAGTGCAACGCGAAGGCGGACGCATCGGCGGCGGCGGCGCCTGGGGGAGTTCGAATGTCGGGCATTCTCCGGCGGCGGGTGGCGGAATATTTGCTCCTTGGGGACCTGGATGATGTACGTCCCGGGCGGCGGAGTCGGCTTTGCTGGAGGCGGCTGGTCGAATCGACCGGAGGTTTCAGATGACGGCGGGGAATCGAGAGGATATACTCGATCTTCAGCCATTGTCGACGAACCTTGCAGCAGAATCAGAAGAAATCGCTAAAACTAACGGATTTACGAATTCTGAGAAGAATTATTAGAATGCCAAAAAAAAAAGAGTTTATTATGATCGAGAAGGGGAAGTAGTATGCAGGGGATGAATATAATGGAGCTGATAAATACACCTCTGTACTCAGAGTGGTAAGCGTGTGTGTGTGTGGGTGGAAACGAAACCGCGTCCAGCTGGCATTTATTAGTGCAAACGGCTCTTTTATCACCTTTGACATGAGTTTTTTTCAAACAGTTCCCTTATGCAAACTCTCTTTGAGTTCCAAAAATTATTACGGTATTTTTTAAATCAAATCATCAAGGTTAATATTGCCCTGTGGCATGATTTTCCTAATTGCCAAGCTCTTAAGATATATTTTTAATGCCAAAATAAGTTTATAAATTTGGAACCCCTAAACTGGGTGGTATTTTATTCTCTTTTATTTTATACTATAAAAACAAACATAGTAGGAATGTAATGGACTATCATAAACAATTTAGAGGTATAAAGTATTATTCCCACTCACCTTGCTTGTTTTGGCCTAGGAAAAGAGTTATGTTTGCTGGTTTCTTCCCTTCCTTCCTGGCAGAGATGAAATATATGATGGGGACAAAAGGGCTTTGAGTAACTGCTTTAACTATTATTGATGGGTGTAGAGCATGGCTCCTAAAAGTTTGGCTATTTGCTGGTTTGTGAGTAAAATACAACTTCGAGAATGATGAGGAAGTGATACATGTGTGTGTGTGTGTCTATATATATATATATATATATATATATATATATATATATATATATATGAATGTCTTCTCGCACTAGATCTGTGCTCTGCGGCTAGGTTTCCGACCGCCACTATGGCGGTCCAGCGAACTTTATCCAACCATGTCCACATCTCTTCCTCAACGCACCTTCTGTGAAATTGCAAATACAGGAGTTTTCAAACCTGCGAGCAAATTTAAAGGCCAACCAGCAATTTCATTCACAGAAGAGGATGTCTTCACGCTATCCTCTAGATTCTCTAGAACAATTGTTGGGCGTTTCATCAAAGGAAGACCAAGCCTTACCTCAACTAGAAAGGCCATTGAGCGCATAGCATTTGAAAAAGATTATACGGCAAGTTTGCTAGATGACTCTCATATTTTGATCAATTTTGAATCCGAGAAGGATTTCTTGTGATGCTTGCTTAGAAAATACTGGAAGATACACGGATTTACTTTGAAAGTTTTCCGCTGGACACATGACTTTGACCCTAGTGTCGATTCCCCTCTCATCCCTGTTTGGATCAGCCTTAAGGGACTACCAATACACTTATTTGATACTGTTGCTTTGTATTCCATTGGGAATTTGCTTGGTAAGCCTTTAAAAACTGATTCAGCAACAGCAAGCCTTGCTAGGCCTTCTGTTGCGCGAATCTGTGCCGAGGTTGATATCAGCAAAGAGCTGCCTCATTGTGTCTGGATCCACTTGGGCCAACTTACTTTCCACCAGCCAATCACCTATGAAGATCTTCCAGAATACTGTAAATGTTTTGGCCACAAAAACTGCAAAACCAAATCAAAGTCCTCTAGATGGGTTAAACCCGAAGTGAAAGACACATTTGGGACTGGGAATACAGCCCTAGCTGTAGCTCCTAAACCAGCTGTGACCCTAACAAACCAAGAGAGGATTGAGAGTGTTTTGCAACCAAACCAAGCTGACTCAATTGATGAAGAAGAAGAGATCACTATCATTGAGCCAAAACGTCATGGGCCAATCAATACATTTGCTCCTGAACCATGCCCTATTATAGAATCACTTTCAACACTGGAATTGTTTCTACGAAAGCCACTACTTCAGTTGATAATCAAACTGACATTGGTTATACTCAAATAATGGCCCCAGATAAATCCATGGCAATCACATTAGCTCCAGCTAATGGAAGAGATGCTATAGCTCATGAGTCTCCTGTTTCTAATGATTGTGCCCCAATTCTTAATGTTGTTTCTACTGATACTCCTAGTGAGGCTGAGGAAGTTGCCAAAACAGTTGATACCACTGTCCTGGTGATTAACCCAGCCCCTGCCAATGCCCTAAATGATGCCCCTACTCTGGAAACCACCTCTTTCTTAATTGACAATAAACTGCAATGCTGTGAGGCACACAATCTGTCTTCTGAGACAGCATTGGATGGCACACAGTGTCATGTTACAAACAGTAAAGAAGAACACAGTTCTGGACCAGCAGAAACTTCAATCAATCTAAATGAATTTCTAGTCCTCTCTAAAGAATCATTAGAAGCCACCAGTGATGCACACACTCTTTCTCTTGAGAAAGAGATGGATGGCACATTGAGTCCTTCAAATACAGGAAATGATGAGCATATTTCTGATCCTATTGGCAACAAAAACTTTCCTCCCCTTTCAACTAACACTGCAGGTATTGACCCGGCTACAATTGGACCAGTTCTACACACGTTTGACATTAAAGGACAACAATATGAAATCAGGTCCTACAATGAAGAAGGGGAGACATCACATCAAAGAGAGGAAACCAATGACTTCCAGGAAGTCCAAAACAGGCGTAGCAAAAAAGCGGTGAAGAGGCCAAATGCACCAAGAACAGTCAAAACTGGAAGCTATGACCCAAACCTTGAAGTTGGGACAGTGAGCGAGATCACCCGATATTGGCCAAGTCGCAAATCAACAACAATGGAGAAAATTGTTACTACTAAAAGTTACTCGGGGCCCTTTTGGTATGTTGGTCCTGTCGGTCCAATTGGAGTGGATGGGAAAAGACCAAAGAAAATAATGCCCAGAAACCTTTCTTTTGATCAGCACCCCGGTTTTATTATCTGGGAATGATCTTCACTCATGTTGATTTCCATTCATTTTCTTTTCTTTCATGCATTTCTAGAGGGGCTTTGGTCTAGTCCTCCCCTCCTTGTACTCTTTTCTTTTTAGTCTTAATAAAAATTACTCTTTATATATATATATATATATATATATATATATATGACATGAACATATCATTTTATCAAATAAATAACAAAAATGAAGAAAAAAAAGTTTAAAGTTTGACAGCCACATGAATAATACGGAGTAATAAACAAACATAAATTGATAAGTTGAGATAGACGAAGTAATTGCCAAATACTCATCATTAGATATAAGTCGAAAAAATGCTAGGAGTAGGAGCGGCACCCAAGAGCCACCGGACCACCTATGATGACAGAGAAGACACTGGTTGCACATCACTGTTTTCTTTTCTTGTGAGAAAAGAGGTGAAAGTTGGTATCACTCTTGGGAGACTGACTCCAAACTTGTTAATTCAAATAACTTTACAAAAGTATGTATGGCCTCACAAAATCAAGTAAGCTGTCCCTTGTCTCACTTGTCACGAATTTCTCGTCTTTTAGGGAGTAAATCTGGCCGTCGCCTGAACCTGAGCATGAATCTCATCATGCCTGAATTCCTGGATAAGAATTTCAGCATCTCATCAATTATAATTACAGGAAATGAAAGATAAAAAACAGTGGTCCACTCTGCCCAACCAAGTGGTGTCACAGAGAAGAGAACAGACAACGGTTGCACATACAGAATGAGTACATGCAGCAGCATTGTCAGAGCAATTGATGCAACAAGCCACATATTACTCCATGGTGGAATGACAAGCAAGGATTGATTCTCACTGAGATTATTCAGTGCATTGAACATCTCAACAACAACAAGCACTGTCATTGAAATGGTAGATGGGTGCCGGTCACTAAATATGCTACAAGAATAGCTAGTTTCCCTTCTTGAACAGCTGTCAAAATTCATCAATTCACCGTACGGAAGTTTGGGCCCATTATCATAATAAATAAACCACCAATTAAATCCTGCAATAGTGGCTAGCCCAACATATGCTCCAATAACTAGATACCGGAAGAATAACCACCCACTAACAACTGCTTCATTGACCTTGCGAGGTTTTATCTTCATAACATCCGAGTCTTGTTTATTAAACCCAATAGCAGTGGCAGGCAAGCCATCAGTAACCAAATCTACCCACAGTAACTGGACGGGTGCAAGTGTGTCAGGTATTCCAAGCACTGCTGCCACAAAAATACAGACCACTTCCACAATATTAGAAGATATCATATATCGAATGAACTGCTTTGTGTTGTTATATATAGCCCTTCCCTCGGCAACAGCCGCAACAATTGATGCAAAATTGTCATCTCCCAAAATCATATCTGAAGCACTCTTTGCAACAGCTGTTCCTGATCCCATGGCAATCCCAATGTTAGCTTTCTTGAGAGCAGGTGCATCATTGACTCCATCTCCAGTCATTGCAACCACTTCACTTTGATTCTGTAAGGCTTCAACTAGCATCCTTTTGTGAGATGGTTCAACCCTGGATAGAAGGGTCATTCTTTGCAACGCCACTATCTTCTGTGATGCTGGAAGTTGTTCAAATTGGCTAGCAGTATAAGAAGAAAGTCCATCAAAATTGCCAAAGTGATGATCAAGAGCACCAATCTTTCGGCACAATGATTCAGCTGTCATCTTGTTATCTCCGGTGACAACTATAACACGTATCCCAGCAGTTATACATGAAAGGATGGCATTTCTTACTTCCTCCCTTGGTGGGTCAAGCATTCCAACCAATCCAACAAATGTAAGGTCTTTTTCATCATCAACAGAGAGAGACTGTTGGCCCATAGGGATCCGTTTCAAGGCTAGAGCTAGGCATCTTAGAGTTTCTTTTCCTGCAAAACTATTAAACATCGTCTCTAGCTGTGCTTTGATATTGGCAGAAAGAAGAATGGTAGAACCATCATCATTGCACAGAACTTTGGTGCATCTAGAAAGTATGCTTTCTGGAGCACCTTTGGAGAAGGGATAATGTCCATCTGCTTCCTGCTGCAAAGTACACTCATCATTTTGCGGTCCCGGGAAAAATCCAAGGATGATACCTTTTTAAATTGGCTCTCCCAATAACGATTGCAGTAGGATGCACGCTCATGCTTGCTTAGCATATTTAATGCAGTTGGCATGGAATCAAAACCCGGAAGACCAATCTTTTCAGCTAATACACGCAGGGCTACTTCAGTTGACTCACCAATCTTTTCGTAAGCCTTCTTGTCAGGATTGTATCTTAACACAGACTCATTGCAAAGAGCTGAACACATTGCTATATGAAGAAGACAAGGAGACTGTGCAGGAATGTCAAGCTGGACACCCGTGCTGTCAAACACAAAACCCTCTGGGGCATATGTTGTGCCACTAACACTGTACTCAACAGTCCACGACTCACAGAGTGAAGCACACAAATCTTAGACACAGACATCATGTTAGTTGTCAGAGTGCCAGTCTTATCACTGCAAATCACAGTTGTGCAGCCTAAGGTCTCTACTGATGGTAGGGATCTGACAATCACATTTAACCGAGCCATTCTTTTTGTTCCAAGAGCAAGACAGGTGGTAACAACTGCAGGAAGCCCTTCAGGAATTGCAGCAACAGCCAGTGCAACAGCAATTTTGAAATAGTGTATTGCCCCTCGGAGGAAGCCGCCATGAGCAGGATCACTAAAATGACCGATGTTTACAGCCCAAACCAATACACAAATACCCGCAATGACCTTAGCAAGGAAAGTTCCAAACTCATCCAACTTCTTCTTCAATGGTGTCACTTCTTCTTCAGTATTTAGCATTGAATCACGTATACTTCCCATAGCAGTATTTGAACCAACTCCAATAACAACAGCCCTTGCTCTGCCTGCAACCACTACAGTGCCTGAGAAAAGGATGTTCGTCTTATCTTGGTACACTGCATTGGTAGTAGTTGTTGCATCAAGCTCTTTCTCTACGGAGCAGCTTTCACCTGTAAGAATTGCCTGGTTAACACGCAGTTGATTGCTCAAAATCTCTATCATTCTCAAATCTGCTGGAACTTTGCAGCCCACACTGACTTCAACAATATCCCCAGGGACAAGGTCTGTAGCTGGTACTATTGAAAAACAGCCGTTACGAAGAACAGTAGCAACATCAGCTTGGTAGGCACGTAGTTCCTCAAGAGCCTTTTCGGCATTTGTTTCTGTGATTACCCCTACAGCAGCATTTGCAGCTAATATCATCAAGATAACAGTAGGCTCCAAGAAAGCCGATAACCCTGTCTCTCCATTAGCCAATGCCAAAAAGAACGAAACGAAGGCAGCTACAATTAATATTTTAACCAGCAAATCATCGAATTGCTTCAGAACAAGCTTCCAGAAAGAGGTACTTTTCTTTTGAGGCAGCACATTTCTTCCATACAATCTAGCATGTCGTGCAGCCTGTGAATCTGTAAGACCTTTAGATAATTCCACTCCGAAAAACTCAAGAACCTCGGGTAGTGATCTGGCATAAGCGTTCTCCATTGGGGAGGAAGAAGATCGCTCAGATCTGAATGGTATTGAGAACTGGACAAGTAGCTTCTTGACGGGTTAGGAGTAAACTCTTGCGTGGAAACAAGCCCCAAGGCTACCCACCCAAGGGACAAGGTCCGCTGGTTCTTCAGAGGCGGGTGTCTTCTCTTCTCCTCTAGTTTTTGTCCACTTTTAACGTTTAGAACTGTTTATCTAAGCACTTTGACTCATCAAATTCTCTCAATTTGTAAACCTAAATATAGTTATGTGTGATCTTGTTTGATTTGTCTCAACATATAGATTATTAATATTTAATTTCTACTCCCTTCGTCCGGATTTTAAGTTCCCAGTCTACGCTTTTTTCCGTCCGAAAATAAAGTTCCCAGTCTACGTTTTCATACCCAATCTTCCTAAATTACCCCTCCCTCCTCATCCTATCTCCTCGTTTTTATTTTCTTCTTTCGCTCGGCCAGGCCAGAACCCAGAACCCAGATCCACAGGTAACCTCCCCCCTCTCTCTCTCTCCTCTCCCCATTCTTTTTCTCGTTACCTTCCTCCTCTTCATTCCTTCTCCTTCTTCTTCCAATCTTTCTTTTCTCTTCCTCTCCCCCTTCATTTTCTTCTCCTCGTTATCTTCCTCCTCTTCCTCCTTCTTCCTTTTCTTTTCTTGCTAGATCTAGCCTTCATCTCCCCCCTCTCTCTCTTCCCCTCTTCTTTTTCTTCTTTTTGTCATTTTTTCTGCTAGATCTCGTTTGTTTTTTTCAGATCTAAAAAATCTGAAAATCCATTTATGCGGGGTTGCTGGCGAAGGTGTCGGCGGAGATGGTGAGCCGACGGTGATGATAGGCTGGGTGCGGCAGTGGGGCTGGTGGTAGTGGGAGTTGGGGCGGCAATGGAGTTGGAGCAATTACAGGTATTCAAGTCAGGGATTGGTGGTGACAGTGGGGGTGCGGCGGGTGGAGGTGACGGTGGTGGTGTGGGTTGGGTCGATGGAGCGCTTGGGAGGTGTCNATCTATTTATGCGGGGTTGCCGGCGATGGTGTCGGCGGCGATGGTGAGCCGACGGTGATGATAGGCTGGGTGCGGCAGTGGGGCTGGTGGTAGTGGGAGTTGGGGCGGCAATGGAGTTGGAGCAATTACAGGCATTCAAGTCAGGGATTGGTGGTGACGGTGGAGGTGCGGCGGGTGGAGGTGACGGTGGTGGTGTGGGTTGGGTCGATGGGGCGATTGGGATGTGGCGGTGGTTGTGTGGGCTTAGGATGAGGGAGGGTAAGGATGAGGGAAGGGGAAGGGGAAGGGGAAGGGGATAAGGGTATTTTAGACATTTCCTTCCCAAAGTCAACACCCAATAAAAATGACCAAAAGTCAAAATGGGTACTTAAAATCCGGACGGAGGGAGTATAATTTTTTAATATACAAATTACAAGATAAAATAGATTAAAGAAGTGCATTGGATGATGTGTAAAAATGAAAGTGGACAAAAATGAAAGTGGACGGAGGGAGTATGTATATATATATATGTGTGTGTGTACACACCCACACACACATATATATACACACATATATATAGTGCACTTTTTGTTCAGCCCACACAATTGGTGGATAAAGAAGATGAAGTATTTACTTTCATGGCAAATTTCACTTGATACTCTTAGTGCCTGTTCTTTAGGAATGGGAAAAAAGAGCTGGAAACTGGAAGAAACTGGAAAGAACTGGAAGAAATTGGAAGAAATTGGAAAAAATTAAAAGAATCTAAAAAACTAGAATAAAATGTAAAATCTAAAAAAAGTTTTTAAAAAATTTTATGTGTGGTTTTAAATTATTCTCATTCTGATTCTTGTTGATATAAATTATTATTTGTTAGTTGAATTTTCATTTTACACTTCTTGTGTCTTTTTTCTTTTTCAAAATGTAGTTTTCTATTGGTTTTCATAATGTAGTACTCCCCACCACATTCCATATTTTATATTTTAGATTAAAATATTGATGTTTACTTTATATAAATTTAGATTAAAACATATTCTATATAACTATTTAAGCATAATTTTTTAAATAGTTTCCTAATTTAATACAAAAAAATGGTATTATTCATTTTAAAAAGTTGAAGAAAAAAATAATGAATGTAAATCATAAAAATAGTGAGATAAAAAAATGAAATAATTTATAAACTATAATTATGAACATAAAAGTTGTAATTTAAAAAATTGTAATAATAATAATAGTAATAATAATAATAATAATATATTTTTTAGGGTGATTTGTCAGATAGTAGAAAGAATTTGAAGAAAATAAATATAATTGGATAGAAGAAACTGGAAAAAACTGGAAGGAACAGGAAGAAACTGGAGAAAACTGGAAGAACTGGAAGAAACTGGAAGAAACTTGAAAGAACTGGAAGAAACTGGAAAGAACTGGAAGTTAAGAGTTCACGTCCTAAAGAACAAACACTTAATTGGGGTCTCGATGATGCATCAGGACTTTCACATTTTACAATATTGCTCTTATTGGGGTGAGCTCTTTCCCCCCCCACTATTATTTATTTAGTGACATCATTTTTTTTCCAATGTACAAGTTCATTTATCTAACGGTAAGAAATACTCCGTATTTATTTAGGCTTAACATCAAAATACTTTCTCTAAATTAGAAACATGAAATTTTTGAGTATTACATAAGGTGTTTCGTTGGTAAATTAATGGTTCATACTCTTTAACTCTCTCCCAAACCTCCCCGCCCTCTTATATCGCTGATTTGACCCCTCTGTCCCCCTTGGTCGCCGATTTGGGCAGAGGGGGTATGTGGGTTTTAGGGGGAGAGTTAAGTGGTTAGAATCATCAATTTTACCAACGAAGCATCATAGGTGTTGTAGGCCATTTTAAGGTTAAATTAGTTTAGATCAAAAGAATGATTTAATTAATTTTGTTAAAAAACAAAGGTACGTCCAAAGAGATAAAGAGTGATGGGTGTATTCCATCAAGGACCGGTTCACGGTTGGGTCCACAAGGTCTGACATGTCACACGATGAATTATTGGAATAGGAAGCCTTAACGACAAAGGTTTATACCGGTCGATGTCAAAAAGTCGACCGGTACACTTCGGTTACTCTACTCGTCAAACAATGAAACTTGTTCTGATAATCTCCATAAAATCCTCTAGGGATAGATCTAACCGGTATACTTTTTATGACTGGGAAGTGTCGGCAATAAAGGGTCCAATGGAGGTTGGACGATAGCGGCCAAATTCAACGAAGGATCACCGAAGATACTCACACACTCTATCCAATACGCTACGTGACAAAGAAGTCACCTTCCTAGCAAGATGACAAGGAAATAATGGGATGAGACAAGCGACTAAAAGACAGAGGCAATCACCTCGCATCACCCAGGAACGTGGCCTGACGAGAATGCGTGGCGCTCTGTCCCCCTAGCTTCGTATAAATACCTATGTAACCCTCAAATGGAGGGATTCGAATTCTTTTCTCTGAGTGTAATAGCTCCCGTGGATTTTACTATATTTTAATAACAATTGGACCACAAGTATTTTCACATACAGTCCTCCCGATTTACCTTTGTGTTTATTATTCTTTACTTTCTTGAATTCAGTAAACAATCCTAGACCCAGTCTAGAATTGGTTACTCGGTGATTAATTTACACAATCAAAGAGTAAAAACAAAAATGACCACATCAACTCATCCTAGTGTTATAATTCTAAAGTCTACATATGAAAAGTAAATATTCTTATATATTTTTAATAGGATCATAATAATGTTTTTTCCAGCACCAAATGTATTAAAAAGCCCGTAAACATATTGCAGCCTATTGCCATTTTTAGGACATTTCCATCATCTCCGATGGAGTCAAAATTTCACCATTTTTGGCTTTGGGGTGTGATGGAATAAATCAAAATGGATCTCTAAACTATCTGTGCTTCTTTAATTAATGAAGTAGCAGTTAGTCAAACACTGCAACTATGGATCTCTCTACTTTCGAGTAGGAGCAAGGTCTGCGTACACACACTCTCCCCAGAACCTACTCTTGTGGGATTGTGGGATTTAACTGAGTTGTTGTTGCCATTTTTAGGACGTCTGACAGGATGGTCCTTGTGTTAAAAGCGTCGCGCCATTAGCTAGCCCCAAATTCGCACTTCCTATTTCCGCAACGACAAAGAGCTCGGGAACTCCAAATTTGCGCAGTTATCTATGGGCGAAGTCATGGAGGCGCCTGTCGAAGGCCTAGATCGCCGTCGTGAACGTAGTCCAGCCAAGTCTGCCGACGAGGACGAGCCTTCTCCACCACCACCTCCTCCTCCTCCTCACCCACGACGAGGCCGTGACCGGGACTCCCGGGAACGGAGGGATGAAAGGGACTTCGATAGGCGAGGTGGCCGTGGTAGCAAGGACCTTGATCGTAACCAGTCCCCGTCGCCTCCCCCGCTTCGAGAGCGTGACCACAAGCGGAGCCGCCCCAGCTCCAGCCCTCCTCCGCCTCCCTACCGCAATCGTAGAGGTGGTCACTCTCCTCCCTCTAGACGCTCATCGCCCCATTATTCCCACAAGCGATCCCGGAGGGATGAGTATGATGGCAGACGTGGAAGCCCTAGAGGAGGATATGGACCTGGTGAACGGAGGTCAGTACTGTTCTAGGGTTCTCTATGTAGTCCTTCTGTATTTGGTTCCAACCACCAATACGAGCTAGAAATACTGGGAGATGTTGGAGTATAAAGAAGAACTTATAAGTGAACTCTAGAGAGATATTAGGTGGAAACAAAATATGCCAATTGATCTGAATCTCTGCTCGCATTGCTGCCAGTGACGCTGTGAGAATTAATTGGATTAAGGTGTGATATACATATGTATTTTAAGAGTCTAGCCACACATTCTTCATGCCCAATCAAAAAAATGGATGAAGAAGCAGGGCTTGCATGACCTATTTCAGTGGAATCTAAACCACATTGTATTACTTTATATTTATTTTTAAAAATTGGCAAACAAACTTATCACATAAGAAAGCTGGCTGGATGGGTTCTCCTCTTACACGGATAACTAATAATGATGCCATTATTACAGTTGATTTCCCTTATTATAACAAAAATAAACGCTACAATTCTTCACATCACTTGCTTTTCTGTATCAAAATGCATAGTTAGGAAAGTCTATTTTCTTGTGTTTCCTGCTCTGCTCATCGCCAGGCGCCAGATGCTTGCAAGTTGCTATATTGCCTTCCTACATACATGTAAGTATATAACATGCTGGTTTTCAGGTTTAGTGGCGGGCTTGACAATCCATCTGGCCATGAGCGTGAAAAGGGGGGAAGGCATAGATATCCAGATGAGAGGCCTCATGCTCGATATGGTGGGCGTTCTTCTGGTGGGTTCCTAGGTTTTGTTAAGTATACTGTTATACTTCATAGTGTATTTCATGCACCCATATTCTATTTAAAATTTCTTAAAATGATGTTAAATATGGAGTACATACAAATGGGAAATTTTTACAGAAACCCTCAATTACTACTTTGAGAATGAATTTTTATGGTTCTGGTATGCTGTTCTTTTTTTTAATACTTAGATGTCAGAAGTGTTCATGTGAATATTCTTTACTATCTTTTATATTCTCAATGCTATATGTGTAATGTTTTCCCTTCTATATATAAGTATAGCTTTCACTTTAGTATTTTCTCTTTAAAAAGTTATTATAGGGATAAGAAATCATGAAGGTACTGCATTTATATGAAGATTGTATCATAATCTTACTTCTGAGTTTAGTTTGATCCTTGTGTTTTTTTTGTTCTAGACTGGGATTCTAGTCGGAGTGGATATGGAGATGCTGTTGTATCACGAGGTTCTCAAAGGTATCAGTTTTTGAATGTTTAATGTGCAAGATCGATGAACCTTTGTGCATCATTCTTCTTAGTGTTCTTTTATAATTTCACATATTTACTTAGCATATTGTCCCATCTGAAGGCATGTTTTTTTGTGAACTCTGTATCCATGATCACAGTGTATTTCAAGGAAAGCTTCTTCATTGAATTACTGGTTTCTTTTTCTAAAGATTTATGTAATTTCTTTTATCAGCCAGAGCACCACCACTCCAAACTAGTTGCAGTTGAGGTGGTGGTACAAAATTCCTTTTGATTGCCGTTATGAATTACTATTATTTGTTACTCTTGGGTTCACAAACACATCCATTTCTGCCACTTGTATTATTTTTCATAAAAAACGGGTGGCATACTTATTTAATTTCCACTATGTCAACAACAACAAAGCCACTATAATCCCAAGTCCGTTGGGTCAAGATGCATTTACTTTCTAAAAAAGAAGCAAAGGAAATTCAAACGTGTCATTTTGATGTAGTCCATTATTTAGTTCAAGATAAACCATCCTTAAAAGTGACTCTTTTAGCTCCATTGGCAATGGACTTTGAAATTTATGCTATGTAGTTATGGTTTTTTTTACCTCATGATTGCAAAGTGCTGTCTGTTCTATTTATTGAAACATACTTTGAATGTTTTCTCTTACATAAAGTTTTCAATCTGATGTATCCCTTGCAGAGAAGGATTGAAATCATATAAACAGTTCATTCAGGAACTTGAAGATGATATCTTGCCAGCTGAAGCTGAGCGCAGGTTAGAACGAGAATGTTTTGTCTTTGTAGGTTCTCTGGTTGATTCAATGTCTTAACAATGAAAAAGATAATAATTCAGATGGAAATTCACTTAATGTTCACATGTTCTGTTTTTAATGCAGGTATCGAGAATACAAGTCTGGATATATTGAAGCGCAAAAAAGAGCATATTTTGATGCACATAAAGATGAAGAATGGTATTTTGGAACTCAATGTCCTCTTTTACTTCCTCTGTAGGTTATTGCTGATTTTCATGATGATTTGCCTGTAACAGGTTAAAAGACAAGTACCACCCTACAAATTTAGTTACTGCTATAGAAAGGTGTGTTCTGTTTGTCTATGATGGAAATTCGATAGGACATGAATCTTGGATGTTTGTGGCTTCTTTAATTGGCATCTTTAAGATTCTTATTTTCTTTTGTTGATTTTCCATCTTCCACTTTGTGGCCTTTTAGGAGAAATGAGCATGCACAGAAATTGGCAAAAGAATTCCTTCTTGATTTGCGAAGTGGAACATTAGACTTGTAAGACATGTCTTCCTCTCCAACAGAATCCAATAGGCAAAGTCTATTGCTTTTTTCATTTGAATAATGTTTATGTTTTGCATGGAAAATAGAGGCCCTGGGGTTACTTCTACACGCTCAAACAAGACAGAACAGTCTAGCAACCCCAATTCGGATGATGAAGCAGATGCTGATGACAAAAGAAGACGGCATGGCAGGGAGCTATCCAAAGATGTTATGTTACTTTCACAAGCTCCAAAGGCTCACCCAGTCAGTTCTGAGCCCAGACGAATTCTTATTGACATTGAACAAGCACAGACACTTGTGGGGAAGCTAGATTCAGAAAAGGCAATCGAAGAAAACATATTATCCCAGTCTGATAATGATAGAGGTAACAGGGACAAGAGCAATGTGAGTTCTGCAGGCCCAGTTGTTGTAGTTAGGGGGTTAACTTCAGTTAAAGGTCTTGAGGGAGCTGAGCTTCTAGAGACTCTTCTAACTTATCTTTGGCGCATTCATGGTGTGGATTACTATGGTATGTCTGAAACAAATGAAGGCAAGGGCCTCAGACATGTGATATTTGATGGCACAACTTCTGAAATGAGTAGTAATGGGGCTGATTGGGAGGCAAAACTAGATTCATATTGGCAAGAGAGACTGAAAGGTCAAGATCCCTTGGAGGTCAGAACTGCCAAGGATAAAATTGATAGAGCTGCAGTTGAAGCCTTAGATCCTTATGTCCGCAAAATTAGGGATGAGAAGTATGGGTGGAAGTATGGTTGTGGTGCCAAGGGTTGTACAAAGCTCTTTCACGCTGCTGAGTTTGTTCATAAACACTTAAAGTTGAAGCACACAGAGCTGGTGTTGGAGCTGACTTCTACAGTTCGTGAGGATTTATACTTCCAGAATTACATGAAGTAAGTGCAATTTATGGGAAGTTTCTTGGATTTTTCATGAATAATATAATGATGCTTACTAAGCTACAATTATTTTAGCGACGAAAATGCACCTGGTGGAACGCCTGTTATGCTGCCATCTCAGCCGGTATGTTTTTATTACAGCTATGATCATCTTAAATACCCACTTAAGTTTCAGACACTTGGTTGCTTGAATTCTCTTCTTTCCTTCTTCCTTCTTTTTCTACTTACCATAACGTGTGTGAGTTTGTGGTCTTAGAACATACTCCCTCCGTCCCGGAGTATTCGTCGAGTTTTGACTTTTGGAACTGTTCATCTAAGCACTTTGACTCATCAAATTCTCTCAATGTGTAAGCCTAAATATAGTCATGTGTGATCTTGTTTGATTTGTCTTAACATATAGATTATTAATATATAATTTTTATAATTTTTTAATATACAAATTACAAGATAAAATGGATTAAAGAAGTGTATTGGATGGTGTGTAAAAATGAAAGTGGACAAATACTCTGGGACGGAGGTAGTAAGTGTTATGTTTTGTCNCATACTCCCTCCGTCCCGGAGTATTCGTCGAGTTTTGACTTTTGGAACTGTTCATCTAAGCACTTTGACTCATCAAATTCTCTCAATGTGTAAGCCTAAATATAGTCATGTGTGATCTTGTTTGATTTGTCTTAACATATAGATTATTAATATATAATTTTTATAATTTTTTAATATACAAATTACAAGATAAAATGGATTAAAGAAGTGTATTGGATGGTGTGTAAAAATGAAAGTGGACAAATACTCTGGGACGGAGGTAGTAAGTGTTATGTTTTGTCGTGTGGTGCATCTGAAAGTTGAAGGATATAGGATTGTACGATTTCAATTATTTTCCCTGCATTCTAAGTGATACAAATTAGCTATATTTATAGGTAAGTGCAAGGTTGTTACGGCTACCAAGCGAGTCGAAGCGCCGATGGACCTTCATATCACCCAGGCAAATAGGCGCGCAAACTTAGGCGGCATACACACACACAGTGGAATTCTTTTGACTACAAGATTTGTTGTCAAAAGAATGGAGCTGATATATATACACTTTATACGAATAATTAAACATAAAATAACCACAAATAGATATAAGTCACGACATGTAGAATTAAAGTCTAGAGGCAAGGAAATAAGTGTTTACAAGCATTTAAAGACCACAAAAAATAACATAGTTCAAATAAAAGTACATCTCCATCCACTGGTTGAATCGTGCATGATAATAAAATTTTGACGCGCCAATTTGGCCGCCCGGAAGATCGAGAAAGATAGTGGCTTACTGTAGGCTTAAAGATTATAACGACCCGACTTGGTGATTAGGCAAGGGTAAGTCAACCATTTAAAAATTGGGCCTTTCAAAATAAAAAAGGGTCCAAGGGATTGGGTGTGTAGGCGATGCCTTAACGCCTTGAGGTTATGTAGGCGAGGCGTCGGGCAAGGCGTCCACAGCCGAGCGGCTTAACGCCTAGCGAGGCCTTAATAACTATGGCTAAGTGATTACTGAAATGATTAAAAGCAAAGCTGATGCTTTGATGCTGATCAGCCTGATCTCATAATGTTTATGTCAGTGATTCTGATATTCAGCTGTGTGTATGAGATTAGCATTTTTTAATAATCTGTTTACATGTGCATAATACTGGTCTTTTGGGCACTATACTGGTTGGACATTGAAGTGTGTACTCCCTGATCTTGATGCCAGCTCATCATGTGATAAAATGTCTACATGACTAGTCACAAATCCAGGAGAGGTCTACTTTTAGTTAATCCTACAGAATTTTGATGTTGTTTACGTGGTTTGTTGTGTGACTTTGTGATCCTTTGTGTTAGTGTTAGGCAAGTTCTTGGTAGTTGTGCAGTTTTTAAGTCAGCCCCCACTTGTTGGTGTAGTTCCAATCCTTTTTGTATTGATATGGCAAGCTACCTGTGCAGAGGAGTCTAAATAGTTATCCAACTAGTTAGTGAAAAGAGTTATGGAATTGGGAGACCTCACCCTTGTTGTGATCCTCAATTTTATGGAGGCATATAGTAACCCCTTCCTATCTTCAATTGGGTTATGCAGATAGGAAGGGGTTATTAAATGAGTTGGGGGTATATTCAGCAAAAGAAACTAATGACTAACTGCAGTGATAATTTATTTTTCAGGGTCATATGATAAGCAGCAAATAAAATAATGACCTCTGTAATAAAGGGTATTGGATGAGTATCAATGCTGGTTGGAATTATGTTTTTGTTTTTATTTCTAGAAACAATGTGTCTACGCTTTTTGATGGCTTGTATCTCTTGCTATATGGGTCAGGAAGTTTATTTGTTCTTACACTTGCAGTCAGTTTTCTGTGTGGATGAAATAGAACATCATGTGTACAAGCATCCCTTGAAATTAGCAACTAGATAATAAGTATGAACTTCATGAGGCCATGACATGCAGTTGCAGAAAAATGGTTGCTCCTGGTTTTCATTGGGATGAATTTAGCTGTTTTTATTTTTATTCCCTTCCATTTCATGTATTGTAATTCTCCCATACTTTTGAAGGGCGTCTTTTGCTCTTGATCTTTGATCGAGGTTTCAAATTTGATCGTTTGCACTTTGCAGCCATTATTTGATATTATGCTGCACCTAATGAAACATCTGGATAGTGCAGAAAGAAAAGTTGCAGAAGCAAAGGCCAAGTCTAGAAAGCCGACTGAAGGACAATAGAGGTGACCGAAGAGAACGCAACGGTGTTCTTAATGGCAGTGAAAGACTTGATAGGTCAGAGAACCCACTGTCGGATAAATTTTCTAAGGATAATGATGGAGGCAATCCTGATGAGCAAATGTTTGATTCATTTGGTGGACATGGGATACCTGTTGCTGCTTTCCATTCAGATATAACCCCTCCCCCTGTGCTGATGCCTGTACCTGGGGCTGGGTAATTTAAAATTTCTGTTGTACTCTTATGTTAATTCAACTCTACAGTCTACTCTGAAATTTTCATGTTATAACTATTTTTTCTATTTAATTGCCTTTGCAGTCCCTTGGGGCCTTTTGTTCCTGCACCTCCGGAAATTGCAATGCAGATGTTTCGAGAGCAAGGCGGTGGCCCTGCTCCATTTGAAGGTGGTAGAAATGGAAGGCAAGGGCTTCACATGGGTGAATCGGCCCCAATCATTGCTTTACCCCATAGACTTCGGCAGGATCCTAGGCGTTTACGAAGGTAACATTTGCTTCCATCTACTGTGTTTATTTTTCTGGTGAGCTGTTGACTAATTTAAAAAAAGACATTCACCAAACTTAGCATAAAATCCCATCTCTGTTCGGGTCCAGGGGTCAAGATGAATATAGCCTTGCTCCTTAAAAATAGAGAGGCTATTACCATTAAACCCTCAATGCATTTACTATCCAAAACTTTATAGAAAGTAAGAAGCAAAGCAAGTTTAATGACTCTTTCAGCTCCACTGGCAATGAACATATTTTGTTGATTGCCTTCATTGCTAATATTAGTTTCAAGTGCTATTCCTTGGCTATATGCGCTTCTATAGTTATATTACTCCGGGTATATATTATTTCGGCAAAATTTACAAGAATACTCCCAGGATTTACAGGTTTTACATAGATACTCCCAAATTCATTTATTTACATGGTGACTCCCACATTTGCCTATTATTTACGTCGTTACTCCGCGATTGCCTAATCATCATCAGTGTTACTCCTATGTGTGTTTTTAAACATGGTTCTTCATCTTTTTGACCGAATTCAAATTAAGCTAATATGAACAAACTTGATATCAAGCATGAAGAAGATTTAGGAAGTTTGAATTCTGAAGATTATTAAAAAGTGATGGGAGATAAGGGCAATGATTAGGCTTTTTGAGACGTGAGAAAGACGATGGGAGAGAATAAGCTTAAGGTGAATTTGGTATTTTAGAGTGAAAAAAAATACACGCCAGCATTTTAACTTGTCACTTAGTGCTAAACGACACATCCAAGTAACACTAATGGTCACTACCAACTTGGGGAGTAATGACGTAAATAAGAGAAAAATGTGGGAGTAATGTTGCAAATAAATGAATTTGGGAGTATTTATGTAAAATCTGTAATTTCTGAGAGTATTCTTGTGAATTTTGCCTATTATTTTAAACCTGATTGAAACTAAGTTAAAATTTCAAGAACTAAATTAGATGCATCACAGGCATGCAGGATTTTCATGGCTTGATTTTCTTTACATTTTGCCTGGTGCCTAGGCTTTTAGCACCACTTACTGTACCTTCAAAATTCATGTTTTTGGTTTTCCAAATTCAGCTTGATGCAATTGGATGGAGAGTGCTCATCATGGGGCATATACTCTCATTAGAAATTGCACCATGACCCTATCCAAAGAGTCTCTTAGTCACATCTGGTCGGATTATTCTATTTTTCCATATCAAGTTTTACCTGTAAAGATGTAGTTCTCTACTGCTCCTCCACCCATGACACGCTTTCTCATTTTAGTCTGTCTCAAAATGTTTGTCTCCCGCCATATTTGGTAGCATTTAAGTGGCTTAAATTGATCCATACTTAACAACTTCAATACCAAGTATGCAATTCCATGTTTGTTAAATTACACGCCTCCCCCCCCCCCAAACCTCTCCAGACTTTGATAATGGTTTGTTC
This sequence comes from Cuscuta campestris, assembly GCA_900332095.2. NCBI lineage: Eukaryota > Viridiplantae > Streptophyta > Magnoliopsida > Solanales > Convolvulaceae > Cuscuta > Cuscuta campestris. Next base: position 832,269 of record OOIL02005153.1, on the reverse strand, counting down.
ACCTTATACGCTTTACATTTAGACCAGATCCTATGTTTATATCAGTTAAGAACATTTGCACTAACCATAGTAGACCAGACCAGATAGATAAAAAGCCGGACGTGATCACATTTTTTTTCCAGACATAAATAACTTGTCCTTCATTGGATTAAGAAAGTACTTAATCCTAGCATTGACTTTACCAACTCTCTCTCTCTCTCTCTCTCTCTCTCTCTATGGTGTTTGTGTTGTTGGATGCATTCTTAACCCGTAATTTAATTTACAGCTATCAAGATCTTGATGCACCCGAGGATGAGGTAACAGTGATAGATTATCGGAGCTTGTAGAATCATGTGGCTTATAGTATGTTTTTTCTTGTAATAACACTCTACCCTTGAATGGTTTTATTGAGGCAATATAGCCAATTTTTAAATATTTTATTGATAACCTCGTTTGGTGCAGGCTACTTGTTTATTTTCAGTGTAGGTTATATAATCATAATTGGGATTAAGTACATGATTATTTGATTATATCCTTTTCAACCCCACTTTTGATATTTCACCAGACATAACCGAGGACATTTTTGTTAATGTTTACAAGATAATCTTGTAGGAGTTCTCTTACCGAGGTATTGTATGTCGTATGATGTGTTTGTATTACCGAGTCTAGCATTTCTAATTATCTTTGACATACTTCGCATGCGCTAAATTGTGTTCTTATTTATATTGAATCTCCGATTCCTAAATTTCTTAAAATGTGAAAAAATTAAAACTGAAAGTTGGAGTAGTTCAATGTGGGACACAATTTAGGGTGTGAGATCGACAAATTACAAAATAAGAAGTGATAAGAATATTTTAATTTATCAAATAATTAATGAAAACACACAAAAATGTGCAACCACCATTCCTTTATACATGTCCTGTTACAAAAATGCAAAATTGCACACATTGCAATTTGAATGCGAAGTGTAAAAGAAAAACAAAGGTGTATGGCGTTTGGCGACTTCACTCAGAAATGGCGTGTGCAAAATGTGTGCATCAATGCATGTTTTGTAAATGTGTGTATTACATGTTTGTGGCTTAGAAACTCTGAACTCCACTTTAGCATGATTTTCTGTTTGAGCATATTCATTTTTGAGCATCTTTTAAAACGTCTATGTAAGTCATTGTTCCATCTTTCTTATCAATTACTTGTATATACTTACACACCACATACACACATGATTGTATTTATGTGTGCATGTTTGTAAGTTCCAAAAATTTTAAAAGAGCATAGTTATCTAAATTCAAATTGAGTGATAAAGAGAGTGAGTCTCTTAAAAAATATGAAAAAGTCAGGCTATCTTTTGAATATGGACAAATTTAGAGGTCACTTCTTTTTTAAGATAATAATAACACTTGAAAGCCATCTTCTCTTGGAACTTAAAAAATTGTTGTTTCTTTTTAAAATCTAAAAAACAATGTTGAATTTACATCTAGATCTTTTTAAAGATGACAAGTTTTTGTAAAGTTATAAACATGAATTCTAGGCATGTATTAAGATTTTAGAACATATCATGGATCTGCATCATTCTCTCTCTCTCTCTCTGAATATGAGGGAGACAATGCGTCTATTTCTAGTTCTGGACAAAGAAGACATTCATTTTGAATTCTTTTAAATAGAGAAATTAATGTAGAAAAAGGTGTTTTTTTAATTGGTAAAGATTCGTTTTCCATAAATTCAAAATAATTCGTTTGATGATTTAGTAAACGCTCTCTGCAGGAGATCGATCTATACATGAAAAGCTCGCATTACATACATTATTCCATCTCTCAAATAATTAGTTATATACATGTAAAGTTCTTAAAGAAGAACAAATTCATCTAAATTAAAATTGCTCGATAGAAATAATGACCATCACGAAAATATAAACAAACAAGTTACCATTTCGATATGTAGGGAGGTGGATGACACTCCATTCATTTTTTAATAAATTCTTGAAATATATGAAGTAACTCATGTCTAGATTGTAAGACACGGATCTAAACCCAACACCCAATCCATGAATTCTCAGATATTTTTCAATCAAAATAGCAATTGGCTAGCTTTTGTTTTTATGGTAAAAAGAGTGCCCATATGATCTGCCCTTCTCCACTGCAAAATGGCACACTCACACACACTAATAGTTACAAAACATATGTACAAAAACCTAACAGGATACAGGGAAGTATACACACTTTCCATGCACTATCATATGCTGTGTTTCTTTTTTCCTAACAAAAAAATACACCAAGAAACACATCACCATGGAGCAGTTGCCACATCTTTGAACATCATCTCCACTCTACCAATATCACCATAAAGCTCAATCTCTTCGTCCAAACCAGATATCCTTCTTCTGAGATCCTTCAGCTCTGCTTTCGCAGCAGCGCGCTGTTCCCTTCTCTTGGTTGCGGCAGCCCCAGAGGAAGCAGACAGCAGGTTGATGAGCTTTCTCAGCCGGTCACGCAAAAACTCAACTCTCATGCCCAGACACTCGAAGCCCCTCAGAGTCGTGTCCCAAGCCTCCATTGTTGTTTCTGATGTTAGCTTGGAAGAAGATGTGCTAATGGCATCTGCAATGTTCACGGTCTCTGAGATGATGCCCGCGATGAGCTTGTAGTTCAGCCCTTGTATGAGGTTCTGGTGGAGGTAGGACTTGTGCGCGGCGCAGAGCCGATAGTACTTGGCCCTAAGGTCTCTGGGGATCTCGGAGTCTATGATCAAGCCATTGGCGAATACGTGGAAGCTCTCAAAGTCTTTCACTTGGGAGAAGTCCAGAGCAGAGTCGGCTAATCTGAGGCCACCAATGTCGTCTTCGTCACAGCTGTTGGCAGACAAGTGGGACGCCGGAGGGCCATGCTCTGACATTGACACCACTCTGTCTTCAATCCCCTCTCCCCCTCCTCCTCTTTGTTCCAAACATGCCTGGGTTTCTGCGATCATACAAAAAATGAAGGAAAACTCGTGTAAATCAGATAATCTTTGGTGTTCCTAACCCACACACATAAAATGCACACAACATGCACAAAACCTGCACTGAATATGCACACAACATGCACAAAACATGACTCCATTAGTGTGTTTTTTTTTTGTATTTTTATAACCAGAAATGTGTATAGCAATGATTGTTGCACGTAATACAATGGGGGCGTACCGATAGAGAGTGGTTGATGACTTAAATTCAAAAGACTGATGGCGGCGAAATCAATATCAGTTGAGGCATTTTCCCTCACAATGTACACCTGAAATAGGCAGGAGGAGGACCTCAGATTGCCATTGAAGAAAGAAAGGCAGACAAGAAATGGTTGAAAAGACAATGGAGGGGGTGGGGGGTTGCCTTGAACTTGCAAGGCTCCAAGAGCTGAAAAACTAAGACGTCCCCGGAAACCAAGTTGTGGGCTATGGAGAACCCCCTCCATCCTGCACTCAGACCGTTCTTTTTGACCAGGTACTTCGTCTCCCATTCTTTGTCATCTCCATCCACCAAAACAACACCACCATCATGCTTTGGCAAATGGGAGGTACAAAAGGGTCTTGGAAGCCCCTATAACCATCCATATTGATACACAATGCACCAAAAATCACAACTTCATATATGACGACAATATGTGGGTACTAAAGACATGAGATGATCCGGTCGAATCATACTAAAAAGATTGAATCTAATTGATGCTAAAGAGTTCTTACCAGCCAAAACCCGCCGGTAACGTGAGAGTGCAGCATGAACTTCACCAGACTAGGAAATTCAGGTGGAAGGTTTGCTTGGAGTTCTCGTGCTCTCCTCATTGCCGGCGAATTATTGTCAACGCCCGCATACTCCCTCTTAACAACTCCACTTTTAGCCACCTTCTCAAATGAGCACACCATCAGCAAAATTGCCTCATTTCATCAGATATATACATTACACCCACACCACATAGCATGTCCATTTATGGTCCCATCAACACATATATCTATATAGCATTTTCTTGATTCGTAGTGATAACAAGGAGTAAAATATGAATATACTTATTGTCTAAAATTAACAAAAATTGTGTCTTTAATCACTCTAAAACTATACATGAATAAAGTTACAATCATTTTAAACACAAATATGAAAAATATGGAATTGAGCAAAGATAGCAGGACAGAGGGAGTATATGTTATCAATAACCAAATGTTTAGATTCTAAAGCATGAGTTTATAGGATTTCATGTAGGAATTTCTATTTGCTTTAATCTTATCAGAAGATACTGCAGTAAAAAATTATTTCCAAAATGAATAAAAAAACATTGTTAAAGCAGTCTGGGAAATACTTAAATGAACATTAAATATAACTAAACAGTAATGTGTAGTTCACCTTAGCCACCACTTTGGTTTTCTTGGGAGGAGAAGACCTCTTCTGCAGCTTCTTAATATTGGCATTCCTCTTAAGCTGTCATCCCGAAAAATCAAGCAAATAGATTTCATCAGACCCCAAGAATTCAGGTCATGAAATGTTTTATTTGGTTTATAAAAATAAAATATAAAAAGAAAAGAAAATGGACCCTTCCTCAAGAGGAGAAAAGTTCAGGAATGGGATATATAAACTAACCTTGGAAGAAGAAGAAGAAGAAGAGGAGGAAGGCTTGGGGGAGAATTTCCGAGAGGAATACAAGGAAGAGATGGCCATGAGCGCCAAGAAAAAGCTCAAACAGGTTCGAAAATGGGGGAGGAAGACTGTTGGGCTTCAAATGCAGAGTTTTGGGAAGAGGCGAACATGTCACTTCACAGAATTTGAATTTTTGGCGGAGTAGGGACTAGGGAATCATTACTTTCTTTCATTTTAGGACCATGCTACACTTACACCAACAAATACATCTCATTTATACATTACAGTTTTGCACAAACATTTTGATGGTTTACACCAACAGAAGTGTTGGTGCGTTAATAAAAATTTACACGGACACAAATATTGGTGCATTAACAAAAATTAGTTTTACACCAACACAAATTGTTGGTGCAAAACTACGGGGTAAAAATTGGGATATAAATCTTGGGGTACACATAGCATAATTGTACATTTTATCTTACACTACCAGCCCTACTACCCCTAGTTCTAAAAAAACATGAGCCCCATCCCCAATGCCAGTCAGACCCGGTCAGATGGTAAATGAGAAAAGATAGTTTACACTTTGATCGTAGATTAATGTCAAAAAATGGAATCTAGTACTAGAGTTGGCAGAAGAAATGTGAAGAGGATGATATTCGAATTTAAATCTTGTTAATTATGCTAGAAGACAATTGTGTTTAATGTATGATCTCCGCAAGTGTTAAGTGCATAGTAAATTTGTAGCCTTCTAGTTAGTTTTTTAAGTTTAATTAATCTCTTATACAAATGATTTTGGAAATACTCTCAAAGATGATGCTCATCCTTTTTTCTAAGGTTGGGAGTTTCGCGAGTGGGCATCACATAAATAATGTAGATCTATGATTTTTATTTCTTTGAGTGCGTACAACGTACTTCAACTGTTACTCTCTCTATTCCAAATTAGTTTGAGCGGGGTTCCGTTAACACTCTAATATAAAAATTTAATCTTATATGTCACATACACACATACATATTTGCGTGTATGGATGTTAGTGAATTTCAAAAAAATTAAAACAACATAGTCATCTAATTTCTGATTGATTGGTAGAAAGAGTGGTCTTTTTGAAAATCTGATGAAAAGTTAGGCTACCTTTTAAATATGAAAAAAATTCAAACGTTATTTCTTTCTTTTTTAGATAATAATTACACTCAAAGATTCTCTTCGTCTAGATCTTAAAAAATCAGCATTTTTTTCTAAAACTAAGGCTCCGTTCCGTTCAACTTATTTTTTCTGATCTGATCTGATTCTAATAAGTTCTGATCTGATCTGGTCTGATCTGATCTGATTGGATCTGATCTGATCTGATCTGATTAGATCTGATCTGATCTGATTGAATCTGATCTGATCTGATTGGATCTGATCTGATCTGATCCGATTAGTTATGATTTAATTTAAAATTTTAAATTAATAATTTAATTGGACTTTATAATAACGTTTGAAAATTGTAATCATAATTCATATTATAATATAATCAACATTTTTTTATTTAATGATTATTTTTTAATAAAATGAAAATAGTCAATTCATATATTAGAATAATCATTCATATTATAATGTAATAATATTTTTATTTTATGATTTTTTTTGTAAAATTAGAATTATGCAACAGAATAAATATTTAATTTAGATATACATTAAAAAATAATTACATTTATAATAATAATAATAATAATAATAATAATAATTGTAATAGTAATAATAATAATAATAGTAATAATAGTAATAATAATAATAATAATAATAATAATAGTAATAATAATAGTAATAATAGTAATAATAGTAATAATAGTAATAATAATAATAATAATAATAATAATAATAATAATAATAATAATAATAATAATAATTCTTGATGGAATCTGATTTTAATAAGTCCTGATCGGATCTGATCTGATCTGATTGGATCTGATCTGATCTGATTAAATCTGATCTGATCTGATTGGATCTGATCTGATCTGATTGGATCTGATCTGATTGGATCTGATCTGATCTGATTGGATCTGATCTGATCTGATTGGATCTGATCTGATCTGATCTGATCTGATTGGATCTGATCTGATCTGATCTGATTCGATCTGATCTGATCTGATCTGGTCTGATCTGATCTGATCTGATTTGATTTTAATAAGAATAAGAAAAAATAAGAAAAAATAAGTTGAACGGAACGTGGCCTAAATAATAATAAGAAATTTACATATAGTTCTTGTTAAAGATAAATTGAATTCTTGGCCTATATAAAGATTTTAAAACATAAACAGTAGATCTACATCATTCTATCTCTCTGTCTCTCACACACTCTCTCTATCTCTCTCACACGTACATACACACACACTCTCCCTCTCTCTATCCCTTCGAATATCAGAGACACAATACGCCTCTTTGTAGTTCTAGACATAGAGAACATTCCATTTAAATTCTGTAAAATGAGCAATAAATGTAAAAAAGGTTGTCTCCTTAATTGGTTGAGACTCATTTTCCATAAATTGAAAGCAACTCTATGATGGTTTAGTAAATACTCTGTGTCTAACAAGATCTATATAAGAAAAAGGTACATTATTTATTTTATTTCATTTCTCAAATAACTAGTTATACAAATCTACATATTTGAGAGAAGAACAAATTCGTCTAAATTAAAATTGCTTAATAGAAACAATAACATCATGAAAATATAGATAAAGAGATTACCATTTCGATATGTGTGGAGGTGGATGACACTCCTTTCATTTTTGGAAAGTAGTTACACTTCAAAGAAGCCTTCGCCAATTAGATCTAGAAAAATCGTAGAAATCCCCTCCAGATCTAAATAATAACGCTCGGTTACGTTTGCTTCTCAATTGAAAGGCTCATATATAAATTTTCGGCTAGTTTTTGGAACTGGAGAACGGTGAGATTCAACAAGTGAAAGGAAGCAGTGGGCCAAGTCACTATACGTCGCTCCGATAAGAACTTCCTTGCCAGCCAAAAAGATGAAGGATAAACTAATAACACTTGGTCGTGCCAACCTGCCAGAAATAGAACGACCATGATGGATAGGCTATGGGGTGTGGGGATTGGAGGAGGGTAATGAGAAAATATGAGAGAAATCAGATTATAATAATAATAATAAAAGCTTGGAATCCGACCCCCTTCATGATGATGAACATCTCCATTTACACCAGTTAATTACATATTGGGTCAATCCAAAACTACCTGGGTCGTAGCGCAAAATATTCTAGCTATATATATTCTGATTATTAATTTAATTATTTCAATGCACAAATTTGAGGAGAAAAATAATAAATAAATCATGTTATCGAGTAATAATAATAATAATAACAATAATAACAACAAAAACAATAATAATAATAATAATGTATTACAATGTGTAACTTTCGTCATGTGATTGATAGATTAATAGTAAGTAATATGATAGGTAGGGTAATAATTAGTAAGGGTAAAATAAAGACTTTAATTAATTAAAAGAGTGGACGTAATTTTGGGGATGGTTGAAACTTGAATCGTGAAAAAGGAAAGATTTTTTGGGATGAATGGAGTATAATATTAAACTTAACCCTATTTGTAGATAATTAGAAATGTTTGTATATATAGAACTTTTGAAATTTTTTTACGGCTTAACAACTAAATTATTTTAGGTTTATAGTTGATAAAAGGTTTGAATTAGGATGTCCCATACTATTGGATTATTCTGATTTTGAAAAAATGAAACAAAGTAGCAATGAGACTAGTATTGGGAGAACCAAAAATCCAAACTGCTCCGACCTATATCCACTCCTAATTAATGTCTTGTTATAAAAATTCAAAAATTCTGTGCATGTTGAGTGCATGTTGTGTGCATATTGAGTTCATTATATGTTTGTGGCTTAGGAACTCTAAATTTCACTTCAATACAAATTTCAGCTCGGGCATATCTTTTTTGGGCATATTATAAAAGGTCTCGTATATAAGTAATATATTATTCCATCTTTTTTATCAATTATTTTTAGTTATAAACCTACTTATATGTCACCAACGCACATGTTTATATGTATGTGTGCATGTTTGTGATTTTCAAAAACATTAAAAGAACATAGTCACCTAAATTCAAATTCATTATATTGATAAAGAGAGTGACCTTTATGAAAATATGGAAAACTAAGTTACTTTTTTTAATACGGACAAATTTGGAGGTCACTCCATTCTTTTTAAGATTTTAAATAAACTTGAAGATCCATAGAAGAAAAATTCACATTATTTATGTTATTCTATCTCTTAAATAATTAGTTATATAGATATAAATTTTTAAAGAAGAACAAATTCATCTAAATTATAATTGCTCAATACAAATAATACTCCGTAACAAACATGATAATATAAATAAATAAGTTACCGTTTTGAAATGTAGGGAGGTGGGTTGCCCTTCTTTCCTTTTTGGAAAGTAATTTGTTATGCCCCGAAAATAGATCTAATTAATTAACTGATAATTAATTAATTATTGAGATGGACCCAAAAATAAGTGATTCATAAAATTTGTCAACCACAACGGTATCATTGCGTAAAGTTTGACTGTCTAACCACAACGGTACAATCAAATTTCTAGCCGCTCCACTTAGCCGATTGTTCAAATCACAACATCATCACATTGGCTTCTTCTTTAACCTTCTCACTATATAAGGAGCTCCAATTTCATTCATTTCTTCACCAATCTCTCTCATTCTTCTTTCATTCTTTTCTTTGTTGTGTGGAGAGCGCAATAGTGGTACCCGGAGAGCTTGAGTTCGTTGGAGATAGCCATAGTACTCACCAGAAGTTTCGCCAGAAAAATTTCAATTACTTCTATTTTGCTTTTGATGTGATGGATAGAGGTAAGATGTGATGAGTAAATTATTTGTGAAAAAGTATGGTGTAATCGGTGGGATAAGAAAAAATAGGAATAAAAGTGTTTTTTTTAGACACGAGAAGTATTTAAAAAAAAATTAAAGAGTAAGAGTTTTAAGAGGTGATGATATAAATTTGGTATTTACTAGTAAATGTTGAGAGGGTCTAACCTTGGTCCGTTTTAAGTTCTAGTCTTCTTGAAGAAGAAATAACTCTTCCTCTTTTCATTTGCGCTGTTGACTGTTGAGTACTCTTCGTCATCTCTCTGTAATTTTTTTTTAAATTTTGCTCACTTGTTGATCCCATTAGCACCATTTTGTGTTCCTGAATAGCAATCAAATACGACAAGATTTTTCATCCCGCATAGATGCTCGATTCAAGCAACTTGAGACTTTGTTTATGTGTACTTGTGCACTGGACAAACTTACTAATTTGCTAGAAATTGTTCTATATGGAGAAGTTGAGCACGATGAGGGAGTTTGTGCACTTTATGATTACATAGACGAAATTATAAAGAATCTACGGACATTTCGTCATATTGAAAATCGGTCAAATTATGATTTTGGTTTACACACATTTGACAATGAAATCTCTTGCGCGATACAGGATTTGGTCCGTGGGCTCCCAATTTTGCCGAGTTTGATTCTATTGGAGTTACAAAACTTTAGAACAAACATGTTGGGCGCTATTAAGATGCTCCGCCTTCTGCGTCAAATCTGGTCTCTACAGTACTTGAGCAACACACTAAAGCACAAGATCAAGCATCCAAGGATGAATCAAGCGTTGACTCACATGATGGAGATCAAGTGGACATCATGCCTGAAGCCATAAACAAAGATAACGGGAGGTCCAACATTGTGGACAAAAATAAAGGTCTTCTTGCAAAAGATGTTGCTAATGTCGACAAGTCAAATTCTTCTTTCCAGGAATTTTTTACCTTAACTGGTATGGTCATTGCAGAGTATGAAATTTCAAAAAGTGTTGTCAAAGTGACAGGTGCAGATGGTAAACAAGTGTGCTCACCTATTTTGGTTGACACCATTAATTAAGTTATTTGACCTTGTCGATGTGGTCAAGACGAAGCACCTGGTTTCGCCAAGAGAACCTACATATGCTATGCGCCCTGTGTCATCTTTACATCCCTTTGCTGCAAGAGCCAAGATGGTCGAAGACTCAACGAGTGGACTGCTCCTTTGGTTCAATATTCTTTCTCCGGTCTTAAAGCACGAGTGGGATCCTCCACCTTGAGGACAAGGTGGATTTTAAGGGGGTGGGAATGATACGAATAGTTAATTAGAATATTTTAATTAGTTATATTATTATTTAGTAGTTAATTATTATTATTTATAAGTATTTTATAGATTAGGGTTTTCGTATGGACCAGAGCCCATTAGGTCATGTAGGTGTGGTGTCTCATCGCTATATATTGTAATCCCGTATCATTATTATTCAATCAATCAATAATCAAGAATTCTCTTAATCTCTCATCTCTCTTTTCTTGGAGTTCGGAAACGCTTGAAGTTTTCCTTCTCTCTTGCCTCCCCTTTCTTGGAGCCCGAAGACGCAAGACGCTCAAAGTTCTTCCCTATCCGATACGATATTCGTATCATGGTCTTTTAACTGCTAATAGTTTGCGTGCTTTGCTTCGTGTTAGGGATTGAATTCAGAATGAACGCAGAGCAATTGAAGAAGACAGAAGGGGGCTTCACGAGGGCAGATCTCTTCAAAGATGACGACGAGTTTCAGGAGTTTGACGTTTTTGAAAGTAATATTAATTTCTTCGGTATTTGATTTTGATGCTCTCGTTTAATCCTATGTTTATGATAATTGGTGATGGTGTAAATTATAGACCAGTATATCATTTTTAGCCCGGTAAAAACGATTAACTAGTCTAAAAAGTACACCAAAATATAAACAAAAGAATTTTTACGTGGAAACACAAATTGGGAGAAAAGCACAGACCTTTTTTGGCGGTACCTTGCCAACGGGGGATTTTTATTGATATTGGGGGTTGTACACGGTACATTATTTAGGCTTAGAAGCCATTAATGATGGAGTTAGAAGCTCTTGAAGAAGAAGAAAAATATACTCTAAAGCTTTATAGAGAGAGAGAGAGAGAGAGAGAGAGAGAGCAAAGTGGGCAGGATGGATGGATTTGGCCTCTCCTTCACATTGGGGGCACCCCTTCTTTTATAGGAGGGAGGAGGAGCATCTTCGGAGGTATATTCTCTTATTCCTTCATTTTATAAAACAAACCCGGTTTGACTATTCTTCGTTAATAATTAGGAAATGTGGGCCGAGCCACGTATTACGGAGTATTTCCCATCAAGAAGTCCTCCACTTTTTTAAGTTGTGAGAATCATCAACTTAAAAAAGTAAATAAGTCCTCCGAGTGCTATCTTCAGTCTTCGTAGTTTAGATTCTTGACCGGTTGATATTATTGCTAGTTCTCCGAGTCTTCATTAATTTTCTAATTTTATTTTGAATCAGAAGTTTTTCTTGCAAAAAATATGTACAACATATTTTTTTTGACCGATCTATGCCGTGCTAAAAAAATTATTATCTTTACCGAGGAGCTCGGTGTTATGTGATTAAAATTCGCGTGAATAATTATCGTAACAAGCAAGAGCGATGTCAGTTCGGTAAAGCAACGATGCTTCGAAAAGTTATCTCGTCGAGACCAGTGTTAATACGAGTCAAGCAAACGATGCGTGACGAAATTAGTATACTGATGACAACGACCTTAGTTAATAAGAATTGAATCCGGTGCGGTAGCTTTATTGAAGATCAGTGTTAGCTCGGCTGACTGATGTAAATATTTTCATGTCTTTCGGAGACCATCTTCGATTAGAGCCTCGAATAGAGGGCTTAAATGAATTGGGCGTCCCCAATATGAGCTTTGCTCACTTTTTTGCTGAAACCGATATATATACAATCGGTGTACCCAATTTGATTAAGCTCAGGCTTATTAGAAAATATGTGCAAGACCAGTGTGAGACCAGTGTGAGACCAGTGTTCTAGTTTGACTGTGTCACATATTTTCTTTATTATACTGAGCAAGACCGGTGTAGTAACCAGCGTGCCAGGCCGGTGTGTCTCAATCTTCCTATAAGATAATGTTGCTGGCCGGGCCAGATCAACATTGGAGAATTAACCATGTCAGATGGTTTCGAGCCCTCTCCAAGGCCCAAAATGCACCCTTCTTACAGGGCACTATCTTCTGGGTGATTAAGTCTTTTAGTGGCCCTTTGATATCTACCATCCCGGGAAGCCTTAGCTCACCCCCGTTCAAGTCTTCCCTGAGAAGGGGGAATCCGAATTGGTCGGAATAGGATGTGCCACGGTGGACGATCCCTTTCTATTTCTTTTAATGGGCATCTTTTAGTCCCCAATCAGTTTGACAGTTTCGGCTGATTCCCCGATACTGGTCAAACCTCATGGGCCCGTGTAAGTACAGTTCGAACCTTCTTCCAGGTCCAGCCCTCTTGCAGGCATACCCCTCTTCCGCGTTTATATTTTTTTATTTTATACTGACAAAAACCGGTGTAGTAACCAGCGTGCTAGATACGGGCCTGTGTCTCAGTCTTCCCTCCAAAGTTACCGAAGATGCATGCATCCTATACATAATCAGACATAATCAATTTGTCTGAGAATATACAATCGTGCTACAGGTACACCACTTTGTACCCCAGTGGTGTACCCCATATACTCCCACCCCTTGCATTCACTAATCCCACCCAACCATCCTCTTATTTTGTCTCTCTCCTCTGGCCTCTCCTCACGCACCCCGTCTTTCCCTTGTTTTTTTCTTCCATTTCACGCTGAAGTAATCCATCATGCCGGCAAAGGCGTGCGAGTGGTGCGACGGCGTGTTACCTCATCGGAAAAAGGAATTGAAGAACGACCTTCATCGGAAAAAGAAATTGAAGAACGGCCTTCATCGGAAGAAGGAATGAACCAAGGTGCGGTAAGTGAAGAACGATGGGCGCTGGCGGATGCATTCCCAACTAATATTTCAGATTCAATGTTTAACCACAGGATGTATGAATCTGCATAGGCATCTCCTCTTATCGCAGATTCGCAGGTTAGTAATTGTTTCCTATTGCACTAGCATGAAATGTTTGTGTTATGTTAGACTTTAGTTATAAATAGGTAGAAAGTGTTGGTTCATTGAAAAGACTCTGTTTTCTTGGGCGTTTATTATCTGCTTTCAGGTTTAATTGTTTTGCACCGGCAATTATGTCAGTGCAATAAGGTAGTATGTAGGTTTCACCTACAGATACTGTCAGGTTGAACATTTTTTCTCTTCTTTTAGTTTATTTATTTTGCACCAGTAATCATGTCTGTGCTATGAGGTAGGATGTAGGTTTCACGTATACATATTGTCAGGTTCAACATTTATTCTCTGGTTTTTGTTATGTTTTGCACCAGCACTTTATGTGTGTGTGCAAAGAAGTAGGATGTAGGTTTCACCTATAGATAATGTCAGTTTGATTAAAGCTGTATTTTTTATGTGCAGGCATGTTAGAGGGCAATGACAACTAAGATGTCGGAAGTACTTTCATGAGTATTTTTGAAAACGACAGTAGTAAGTAATTACATGCATATATTGCGTGTGACCATCATTAACGAAATGACTCCTAAAGCATATTTGTAATTGTTGTTGTTAGTCTTGTATGAAGAATAACAAATGCACATGATCCAACTACTTTCATTACCCTGTTAGAAGACGAGGGAGACTTGCATATGCAGCGGGCTGTGGAGACTAGTGCAAACACCATAAATTGTAAGTTGTACATATGGAATGAAACACTGAATGGACATTTTGTGTTCGTGCAATTCTATCAAGGTTTGCTTGCACAGACAATTTATGTAGGTGCAAAACAGAAGAGTTAACATGTAGTGCTCGGTGTGTGGGTTTAGAAAGAAATGGGACGAACATATTCCCAGGAACATGGACTTGGACAACACCTTGACCACACCAATATTGGATCCTATTTGTTCCAAACGAAAGGAGGCCCCTAGGAAGAACATGCTAAAATCTGTTGTGGAGACAAAAAACAAGAAACGAAAGCAAGACAAGAAGATTCGAGGTGATCACTGCAGGACCAAAAGTAGTGAACAACCTAAGGTGAACAAGACCAAGCGGGGAAACCCTGAAAAGCCATCGACGACCCTTCGTCCAAATGTTGGTAACATAAGAAGTGAAAATTTGCCTATGTGGGAATAGCCGGGAGAAGATGGTGTGTATGACCTAACTTGCCCAAGTCTTGATCTCGGGCTATGAAGTATACGGTCCATCATTTCTTGTTAATTTTTTGTTATGTATTTGCTCCCACTTTTTTTGGTAAGTATTACTCTGTATTTTTTTGTCTTCACCACTTACACATGATGTAAATATACTTATTTTGTGGGCAAGTTGAACACTAAATATGTAAATATTATTTCCTAATGTGACACTTTAACAGGTTGATGTAATTATTTTTTTTGTAAAATACACGAAGACTTAAAGTCAGGGGCATTACTGATTGTGTTCAATATCTAGCCTAATTATTCTCTTCAATACACCAGCACTTCATGTATGTGTGTTGCTGTTTATGTTCTACACACCAACACTTAATGTCTGTGTGCTAATTTTTCTGTTAAATACACCCATACGTAAACATAGGAAGTGTTACTGGTTGTGTTGAAAAACCAACACTTAATATGTGTTGCTTTATGAATCAGTTAAATACACCAACACTTCTTACAGGTGTGTTACTGTTTCTCTTCAATACCCCAACACTTAATGTCTGTGACCTCTCGTTTTTGTTAAAAACACCATGACTTAATGTCAAGATGTTAGTGGTTGTGTACAATTAACAAACACTGAATATGTGTATTATTCTGATTTTGTGGAATACACCAACACTTCATATATGTGTGTTAAGGGTTCTGTTCAACACACCATTACTTACTGTCCGTGTGTTATTGTTTATCTTCAATACACCAATACTTAATGTGAGTGTGGTACTGCTTATGTTCAAACATTTGAGACAATAATAATATTACACTTAAGCAGTCATAGTTGTGCTAGAATCAAAAAATATATGTTTGTCTTTCATATATTAGCATGGAGGTATAAGCAGTCATAGTTGTGCATTAATCAAAAAATATACATTGCACAAACTTTAGGCAACTGTCTTCCAAAATATACGTGCTGCATATTGCCTACGGAAGTCGTCTACATGTTCGTGCGTGTAGTCAGGACACAGGGGCAAACCAGCCAAGAGGTACTCCGCAAAGGCAAGGATCCTAACACCACATGCAATTCCATCGGACTGCTGGGGCACATCCTTGGCGAGCTCTAGTCTCCATGGTTGAGTACTTCTCTGTTCCTCGGTGGTTTTGACGGTTCGAAAAAAGGGGAGGCAGTCGACGCACATAGGATTTGCTCTGTGCACCCTTCAACGAATCATATACCGAAACAGTCGCATTGGGGAAATCAAGTTCTGCTTAAACCCAATGCCGGTTTCTAGCGTGGATAGTCATGAAGACCTACATAAAGATATTCATTCACGGAATACGTAAGTAAAGAGCAGTTTTTAGCCTGGCACTTCATGACTGTGTTATTCTGTTTCGTAAGAATTGCACTGACAGTTCTTGACATGAAGAAATTACCTTTTCCATTTGGGTCCAGTCCAACTTCCGTAGCATCTTATCCTGTAGCAAGGAATGGTCTGAAGTACTTCTGGGTGAGATGATACTATAAAATAATATTAGTATAGGGCTTATCGTGTAAACTAAATATGTAATTTTTTTGGAAATAATTACCGTGAACATTGGACCATATAAACATCAGCCTTGCACTCCAATGAGCTCAACCCCAGACATTAATAAATCTACAACAGTTTGAACATGCTAATAGGAAAGGAAAAAATAGATAAAAAGATACTCAGTAATGCACTGCTATATTGCATAAGCTTGTGTTTTTAGAAAACTTACATCACTGCTTACCACAAATCATTGGCCAACAAAGTCCTGAAGAAATGACGGTCAACCTCGTGAACAAACGATATGAATGTATAAACAACATAAAATTGAGAGCGCAGAAATCAGAGGTCAATGAATATATTAACATGGCCACATACTCAATTGAGTAGAAATTGACCAGAGTTCAGGCATTTGGGCAGAAAATGTAGGTGTGAGCTCATAGTAAGTTTTATCTTAAATAGTAGAATTTTTAGGTTATTTTTTTATAGTCTGTGAATAATTACGCAATATAAATATATGTTACTCCATACAATTTAAAAAACAGGACCCCATGGTTCCTCTGTACACCGTGACACCGCTGTTGGCTTTGGTGAACGGATCGAATCGCCTTGTGGACCAGAGGCCATGCTCTCATGAGCTTGTCCTGGTGGTGTTGTAGCACGTACGCGCCGTATGGTAAACCGTCTTTGTTCGTCCTCAGCATTTTGCCCACCACTGTCGGAAGGGAGCACGGCAGAGAGTATGTCGGCGGCGGAGATCTGGGAGTTGGATCCGCTTTGCCATCGGGATCGGGGAGTTGGATCCGCCTTGCCAGATGGCGCCGGCGACGTTGAGGTGAACGACGGCGTTTAAGAACACCACGTAAATCGAGCCGGCGATGGCACGATTCCCCTGGGGATGAAGCGATTAAGGATGGCGGCTGAGATCGAGTTCTTCGGTGGTGACAGCGATTTTGGTGATACGGCTGGCCGAATTGGTGGAGGCCGGCAATCTAACCAGGTCGTGCAGTACCTGTGGGGCGGCAGCTCCTCTTTCTCATTTTGGTTTTTTTGAAGGAAAACCCCAATTCTTTCCTTTTTTTACCACAGATAAAGAATCAAGAAAATTAAATATTTGTGACTTTTTGCTCTAAGGCCCCACGGGCGGCGCCAAAATGATAATATAAATTATCGACCGGTATATCGTTTTTAGTCTGATGAAAATGATAAACTAGTCTAAAAAATACACCAAAATATAAACACAGGAAATTTTACGTGGAAACCCAAATCGGGAGAAAACCACGAGCCTTTTTTGGCGGTACCTTGCCAACGGGGGATTTTTATTGATATCGAGGGTTGTACACGGTACATTATTTAGGCTTAGAAGCCATTAATGGTGGAGCTAGAAGCTCTTGAAGAGGAAGAAAAATATATACTCTAAAGCCTTCTAGAGGGAGAGAGAGAGAGAGAGCAAAGTGGGCAGGATGGATGGATTTGGCCTCTCCTTCACATTGGGGGCACCCCTCCTTTTATAGGAGGGAGGAGGAATATCTTCGGATGTATATTCTCTTATTCCTTCATTTTATTAAACAGGCCTGGTTTGATTATTTTTTGTAAATAATTGGGAAAAAGAAAACCACCTTTTTTTTATTAAAAAAACCACCTAAATAGGAGTAAAACATATGTCATATCCTCATAATAGGAGTTCAAACATAAACTCTTCTAAACAGGTGTAATTAAATAAATAATGAGTGGTGATGATGCTATCCTAACTGCACCGTATTCAATCAATTATTTGACCGCACAAAAAAGTTATCTCCCCGTTTATCTCTCTAGCTTCTTCTCTGTACCACCGCATGCATCTGCTGTCGTAGCTACCATTGTCGTCGATCCTCTACCACAATCATTGCCGATTCCTTCCATTATCTTGCCCCCCTCGTTGCCATTCATTTTCCTTCCATTCGCAAATGACTTTTGGATTGAGTTTATTATTTGGGGCTTTATTATTGTTGAAGAAGTTGTGGCTATCAATTTTCTCTGCGTTTTCATTCTCTATATGTCAAAATCTCTTCTCTGTTGTTCACGCTAGTAGGAAAATGCATCTTTTTTTCGATCTTCAATGTGTTTGAGGCCTAAAAGGTATTTGACAAAATTCCCCTTCCAAAACCCTTTTTTGTCACTTTTTTATACCTTTTTTTGGACTTTGAATATTGATAGCTGAAGGCCTGAAGCTATATGTTGTCCATCATCTATTAGTTGTGCTGACCATTTTTATATTGGCAAATTAAAGATACATTTTTATCCCCTAAATTTTCATTATTAATCAAGAATGCATATATCATTTCATAAAACTTTTTACACTACAATTATCCGATTCATGGCCTATTTACCTTTCTGTGACACTGTCAATTTGCATCTAAAACATTAGATATGGGTATTTGTGACATTCTGTATTGTCATGTGTGACATTATGTGGCATAATGTGTGACATTGTATTTTATTGATAGTGTATTTTGGTGGTTAATGTGGCACTGTGATATCAACAGCGAATCAGCGATAGGAAATCACTCAAGGTTAGCACAAGCTCTATATTTCATTCTAATAGAGTAAATATTATATATTATGATTGACATTACCTACTGACATGTTTATTAGTATGCATTGTCATCTTTGGCATTGTAACTTCGTTTTGGCGTTGTATAAAAAATTCTTTTTCTTTAGCAGTGAAACTGTGGCATACAAATACTTTAATTGCATATTCGTTGGAATGAGGTTTGATTTTTGCAATCAATTTTGTATTCAACTTTTTCTTTTTGTTAATTAAGGTGCTTGATTTTTGTTTCTAAGTTAGGCAAAATTTGGTAAAGTCAATTGAAACTTGACACTGAGAATTGGCAACCTTAACATTTTCACTTTCTGTTTGACATTATACATTTACATGTTCAGCCTTATGCATTGACATGTTTGCCACTATACATTCTCATCTTTGACATTGTTGCTTTGATTGATATTGTATTTAAAACTTTTATCTTGACAATGGCACCATGGCATTGTGGGAGTGACAAAGGCACAACATCGATCTTGGTTCCAACTTGACAATGGCAAAAGCAGTGGTGACGACAGCAGTAGGAAATGGAGATCGTAGCGGCAACTTATGGCAACACTGGCAGCGCGGTAGCATCTTGAGTGGGGTGCCAACGTCGCAAGTGGTAGCATGGAACAAATAAATGGCTAAACTAGAAATAAGAGTGATTGGGTTAAGGACCAAACTAGGCCTACCAACAAATGGAGATGGCAACAACAAGTATGACATCACACAACTCGGGCGGTGGAATCATCGGCAGCCTATGGGGTGTTGGCAGCGGCCTGACACATTTGAGCAACCATGGATGGATATTTTGACAGTTGAACGACATGGCACAGTTGAGAAGCGACATGACATAATTGTACAGAGAAGAGTGTAAATCGTACTTCTGTCTTATGTTTTTTTTTTTTTGGAACTTGCACCTTTAAGAATAAAATGTACCATGTAATTTAAATATTGTTTGTTCAGAATAAATCTCAGGAGTTGAAATAAACAAAGAATTAGTGTGCATCCTCCCCTCTATGGCTGCTTTTTTTAATGGTAATGTTTATGGCTTTAAAGATGCCACTTTTGTCTAATTGATTGGGCATTGTACATTTTTAAGCTGGATTGTTAGTTGACAATTATAAAAAAATCTTCAATCACTATTATTATTCTCTTTGTGACAAATTAAACACAATAATAATGCCAATAATTGAGAAAGAATATAATCAGCGAGAAGGGCATTAGAAGATTAATTAGATTAATTGATTTAATTACTCTTACTTTAGGGAGTTTAAGTTTTAATTTTTACTTTAAGGATATAATATATGTTTTACTCCTAGTTTGGTCATTTTTCCATTGGGAAATGTGGACCGAGCCACGTATTATTTCCCATCAATTGGAATTCATTACTTTTACCTGTGTTTGATTTCGAATATATTGCTGCTTTTGGTTCTTTTCCCCCCACTAATCATCAAGCATTTAAGTTTGATTATATATACCGAAATGTACTTTCAAAAAAATATATATACCGAAATGTCATCATCTCAGAGAAATTTTAGAGCTTCTTTATTGAACCTGTGAGTAATTAGTGTATTTTGGTCTTGGATATAATCAATTTTGGATATAATAGATTTTGGATCTTATCGATTTGAGTCTTAACAATTTCAGATCTTTTCAGTTTTGGATTTAAATCGAGTATGTATATATTTAGTTCGATTCGGATCATTTTTGTTATTCAGTTATTAATCAGATCTTCACTTTTTAATAATTTACGTTTCGGTGTTGAATCATTCAATTCGGGCAATAGGTTATGATTGTGAAGATGAAAGCCCATGTTTGGACTGGTTTGATGCCTGTCCTAAATATGTTTCAACTCCTTAGCTACTAAGGTTATCGAGCCAAAAAATTTCTTTTTACTTTTGTTTCACCAAGGTTCTTTTGACATTACAACATGTCATAATATGACAATAGAGATTTACAATGTTTTGTTCCTAAAATTGATATTTACTAAAATTGATAGGTTGTAAAATTGTGGAGTATATTTGTGTACTACTTGCGTTCAGCAATAATGTTTCACAACTGGTCGAGTAGTGGATTAAGAAATGTAAAATTGTGTGTTTAAAAATGGTGAAGAGTAAAGAAAAATCATATGGGGGCATAAAAGCTTTTCTAAAAGTAGAAAGTGAAACATTATTTTAGGACAGATAAAAAATAAAAGGGAAAAAGATTAAAATAAGAGTAAAACATACTCCCTCCATTCTCAAAAACACTTTCTCTTTCTTTTTTTCCACTTCCAACAAAACACTTCCCCTTCTATTAAAAAACCACTTTCACCTTTACTTTTTCATACCCTACCTATCACATCGTACTTTTTCTCTAATAATCTATCCATCACATCATACTTTTACCCATAACATCAGGGGCAAAATTGGAAATTAACTATAATTTAATACTCCGTACTTCTTTATTTTTGCAGCAAATCAAAGTGGGAAGCTTTTTTGCAAACAGAGGGAGTAGTAAATATATCAAAATAGGAGTTAAAATGCATATAGAATGTCAATCATGTCAATATATAATAAAAAAAACTATTTTAAAATGTTCAAATACAGTGCCCCGTTATAACTGTGGAAGCTCTTATTTTGAGGATAAAAATGTGTAGCTTTTATCTGAATACTTTCTTTAAACTTTACTCTTATTTAGAATGATTTCTTAAATGAAAAAAGTCTCACTCGGTCCCTATATATTTTTTAAAAATGCTCTTCGTGTTCTTAAACTTCTTTAAGTGCTTGTCAGGTATCTATACTTTCCAACTGGTACCAAGATTGTCCCTCCAATGACTTTTCCGGCCAAAAATCGGGTATACGGTCTATTTTTCTTTTAAAAAATTTATATTCCCTTTTAGCACTTCACTTACTAGATCCCAATTTTTTTAAAAAAGCTTCCTAGCTCTTTATATTTTTTGACTTGGGCAGATGTAGTCATTCTCGTAGTTTTTCTATCCAAGTATCGGGAATAACATGTATTTGTAAATAACTTTTTTTTTAAATCCTTTTTCCCTTTTTCTGAAGAAATAGAAAATCTACTTTCTTCGATCTCCCACATCGCCTTATCAACAATCTCTTCATGTCGTTGAATTTCATGTTCATTGAGGGAATGTGAGAAAAAGGATTAAGAAAAATGTAAATTAAAAATTAATTGATATTTTAATTGATCCTTTTTCTCACATTCCCTCCATGGGAATTTAGGTGCAATTACCGACATATTTTTTATTTTCTCGATTTTGCTAATTTGACTTTTTTAAACGATTTTGCTAATTTGACTTTTTTAAATCAAATTGAACGAACTTTGAATTTCAATTACTCTTAATTTTTATTATATATTAGTAAAAGGAAATTAAATTTTAAAAGTTCTCTACAAGATGAATCTAATAAAATCATACTTATACCAGAGTGCTTGTATTGTGCACCTTGGGTGCATACCATTTTTGTAAATTTTCTCACATAAAACATGTTTTTTTAAAATAAATACTTATCTAAGTAGTAAAAATGCGTATTTTGCTCATCTATAGGATCATGGTGGACCTCAGATCTACCATAAAATTTGATTTTATACTAATATAGATTATAATTCTTATTTAATTAAGTCTTAAAGTTATCTAGTTTGCCTTGAAAAAGTTAAACTGGGCAAAGAAATTGTGAGTGAGTGAGAATTGTCTTTCACTGTCATGAAGTATAGTTTAAAAAATGAACTAAAATTTTGTTTCGATAAGATCTAGACACGTGTCAACATTTATAAAAGTCTTAAGTTCTTAATGTTAGGTCCATGTATCATCTTATTAGTTATTTCTTGTAATTTCTGTTGGTATTATTTTTTGAAAAAGGAGTTATTATTTTTAATATTTTAATTTGTTAGATGTTTTGAGTTTTATAGTGCTCTAGCGTCCAGTATGTCTGTCATTCAATCTGGTTGCTGTATCACTTTCACAAGGAATTTTATCCAATGGAAGAAGGTTACTGCGGTAGAGTTTATCTCATTTAACTGAAGATATATATTATCTAATAACCTAGAGCCCTAGTGTGATTATTCAAAGACTAAGTACGCAAATTAAAGAATTTCTCAACCCTTTGGCATGATTGTTCAACCTTTAATCTACACTAGAACAATAGTATTGACGAGAGTAGCTAAACCAACTCATGCATTTTTCTTTGTTCATATGATCTATAAGTTGAGTACGCTGTTATTCTGAAAAAAGAGCTACAAGAATGTCTTAGAAAGGCTCGTGAAGGTAAGGTGTAACATGTCATTTTTGTCATTTAAATAGCCTTGCGTGGTAAGATTTTGTCAATAATTTAATAAATGATATTTTATATATTGATTGGTGTAATCCATTAGAAATATTGTAAGGAGGATTGTTATACTAACATGAGCCCTACAAGGTACGAAAATCTCTCCAAACTAAGAATATCCCCAATGCAATTGAGATTTAGGGATTCTAAATAAAATTTAAAAAAAGCAAATAAAATAGAGGAAATAAAGAAAACAAAAACGACTTAATTTATCAATTTCGGATATAATCAATTTTGGATCTTATCAATTTTGGGTCTTATCAATTTCTGATCTTATCGGTTTTGGATTTAAATTGAGTATGGATATATTTAGATCGTATCTAATCATTTAATTTGTTTATTTAGTTATTAATCAGATCTTCACTTTTCGGATCATGTCAGTTTTGGTGTCGAATCATTCAGTTCGGGTAATAGGTTTTGATTCTAAAGATGACAGCCCATGTCTGGACCGATTTGTTGCCTATCCTAGATATATTTCAACTCCTTAGCTACTAACTGTACTAAGGTTATGGACCCAAAAAATTTCTCATTACTACTGTTTCACCAAGGTTCTTTTGACATTAGAACATGTCATAATATGATAATGGGGATTTAAGATGCTTTGATCCTAAAAAAGATATTTGTTAAAATTCATAGGTTGTAGAATTGTGGAGTATATTTGGATACTTCTTGCGTCTAGCAATAATGTTTCACAACTGGTCCAGCATTAGATTAGAAAATGTAAAATTATATGCTTGAAAATGGTGTAGAGAAAAAAAATTGTATGGTGGCATAAAAGCTTTTCTAAAAGTTGAAAGTGAAACATTATTTTAGGACAGATAAAAAAGAAAAGCAAAAAAGATTAAAATAAGAGTAAAAAATAGTAAATATCTTCAAATAGGAGTTAAAATGCATATATAATGTCAATCATGTCAATATATAATACTTTTATATTCATATACAGTGCCCCCTTATAACTGTGAAAGCTCTTATTTTGAGGATAAAAATGAGTAGCTTTTATTTTAATACTATCTTTATACTTTAGTTTTTATTTAGGATGATTTTTTCAAGGGAAAAGGTCTTACTCGGTCCCTATATTCTTTTAAATGCTCTTCGGATCCTTAAATTATTTTAAGTGCTTGTGAGGTCCCTACATTTTTAGCTAGTTCCAAGATGGTCCCTCCAATGACCTTTCCGACCAAAACTTTGATTTACCGTCCATTTTTCTTTAAAAAAAATTTATATTCCTTTTTAGCACTTCTCTTACTAAATCCCAATCTTTTTTTAAAGTGCTTTTTAGCTCTGTATATTTTTTTGACTGGTGCGTGTATAGTCATTTCTACAGTTTTTCTATCCAAGTTTCTGGAATAACATGTATTTTTAAAGAACTATTTTTTTATCCTTTTATTCATTTTTTGAAAAAAAATAAAAAATGTACTTTTTTTGATATCCCACATCGCCTTATGAACAACCTCTTTCCCTCTTACTCCGTATTATATTGCCAGCTATGTAATGCGCTTGTCGGTTGCATGTACCTCATGTAGTTGGATTTCATTGTGCAAATATGGGAAAAACAATTAATAAAAATGTAAATTGAAATTAATTAATATTTTAATTGATTCTTTTTCCCATATTTGCTCTAAGGGAATTTAGGTTCAATTACCAACATATTTTTATTCTCTATTTTTTAATTTGACTTTTTTGAGTGAAAATGAACGAACTTTGAATTTCAATTATTCTTAATTTGTATTACATATTAGTAAAACGAAGTTAAATTTTAAAAGCTCTCTTCAAGATGAATATAATAAAATCATATTTATACTAGAGTGCTTTTATGGTGTACTTTGGGTGCATACCATTTTTGTGAACCTTCTCACATAAAATATCTTTTTTTTATTTAAAAAAATAAATGCAAATTTAAGTAGTAAAAAAAAAATTTACTTTGCTCATATATAGGTCTTCCCTAAAATTTGGCTTTATACTAATGTACATTATAATTTTTGTTTTATTAAATATCAAAGTTATCTAGTTCGACTTGAAAAAGTCAAACGGAATGAAGACATTGTGACTAAGTGAGAATTTTCTTTCACTTTTAAGAAGTATATTTTAAAAAATGAACTAAAAATTTATTTCAATAACATCTACAAATAGGACCGTGTCGACATTTATAAAAGTTTTGGTAATTTGGTACAATTGAGTTGAAAGTGGATGGGAATTACACATTTCATAGATCTGGTGTCATTTTTTGTATTTTTCGTTAACAATTGTTCATTTTCTTCTGAAAGACCTCATTTCCTTTTCAGACTGCTTCTGTTCATGTAATTAAATGTTTTGATAATCTTATTCTAAAATGTGCTCATTTCAATCGCTCTCTGGATAGGCACAATTTTGTATCAACTTAAAAAGACCCTAAGGAGATGGGGAGAGTAGGAGAGATGATAATGCCTTTCAAATGCTTAACCAGAGAGGAGCCAATGGTTATTTAGTTCATTCTACTTGATGAGGGCTGCTTCTGTGTTCATTCTACTTGATGAGAGAAATAAAGGGAAAAAAAGACTTTGTTGGAAAAATAGTTGTGATAGTGGACACCTCTTGGCTGCTTCAGTTTGCCAGCTATGGCTTCCAAGCCAGGATTCCTCACTGACTGGCCATGGACACCTCTTGGCAGCTTCAGGGTAAATATTTTACTCTGTTTTTTTCCTCTTCTTCTTTTTTTAGTTTTATTTTTAATTTTGGGTACAATGTATTTCTCTTTTCATTTACTCTTTTAATCTAGCAATTTGTTTTTTTATAATAAAAATATTATTGGCAAGGGTCTTTAATTTTTTGGGAGTAACAACTATAGCAGCTAGAGTGCATCAGTTCGTGCAATAGAGAAGTATGCCATGAAAGAGAAGTCAAGAGTTCAACTATGTGAGTTTTTGGGATGGAATATTTTTTACAAATCTTTTTTTACGCGGCTTCAATTGCTTAATCTTTTATATTCTGCAGCTTCAAGCATTCAATTGCAAATTTTTGGACCGGGTAAGTATTTTAGATCTGAGATATTGTGCAAAAAAAATTCGGCTGAAGCATGGGTGTACAGTTTTTTTGGTGTTTTGATTTACAAAGTAATAAAATCTCTATTTCTACAAAGTTACCTTGAAATTTATTCGCAAATATTATTTTTTAGATTTTTGATGTTTATCGAGATAGAATTGTTGTGTACTTGGTTTGGGCAAGCCATAAACTTCAACCTTTCGAAGGCAAAGGGGTAATAACCTTTTCAAATTTTCTATTTTTATTTCTTTATATTTACGGGATTTTCTATTTTTATTTGGCTGGATTCTGGCAAATTTTGGGCAAGCCATAAACTTCAACCTTTCGAAGACAAATTTTGTTATGAAAATATTACTCAAGTGACATTAACAATTGATCTCTTCACTGGCTATCGGGATAGGATCGGAACCCTAACTTTATCCATGGACGACGATTAAATTCCGGTAATCGACAACTACAGACGATGAGATAACACCCTGTCTTTTTTTATTTCAAATTATTTATATTTAAAGAATTCTTATAAGTATTTTGGTACTTGGAGTTTCCCAATCTTATAACTCTAGGTTTGGTGATGGTGGAAGAAGACCACGACAAGGGACAACTAAGACGGAAATGAAGAAGCTTTGTGGTCACTACGGAGCTGCATGATAATGACGGGTAGTTTTAATACTTCTCTGTCTCACCTCTCTGCTTCTTCTATTTCTTTTTTTGGTCATACTAATTTTCACTTCTGCTAGGTTTCACATCAATCGATACTTTGATATTTTCTCCAGTGTCTTATGCTACGATCTATGATTTGTGATATGTCAAAAAAATATTGCATTGCAGGGAGAAATTAGGTATGAATCTCTAACCCATTGATACGAATCTCAAACATATATCAATATCTCAAACACGAATAGTGTTATTTTGATTTGCAATAAAGATCTTCCTTCATTTACCCAAACTATGAATGTAGTTTATAAAGAACTGTTCTAAAACTTGTAACACTTTCAAAACTCTCCCTTTTTTTATTTTTTCAATTTCAATTTATATAATCTTTTAGATTTTTGTTACATTTTTCTTTATTCAAAACATTGAATAATTATATGTCAATTAATAGCCTGTGCATCACACGGGTACGAGTCTAGTATATATAAAAGCTGATGGAGAAATCAGTTCTAATTTCATTCATCAATTTTCCCGCCAAATCTTTTGATCCTATGGTTAAGAATACTGGGATACACATGGCACCTCCACATTAAATCTCAAAACCAAAAACATATACATGGGATCCAATCTACTCTATAAAACCAAGCCAGTATTTCAAAACTGTACTAACAAATCAACTGTCACTACCCCAATTTCATAATAGCTTCAGGCTAATGAATCAGCCACTGCCCCAATTTCATTTCTTTGAATCTTCAGAATTTTCACTTGAGCTTTGTGGTCTAAGGCAAGACAGTATCCTGTAAGGCAATACATCATTCAAGGCAAGACTGTATCCTGTAAGGCAATACATCATTCAAAGCAAGACAGTATCCACTTGAAATTTCAATTTCATAAGCGCAGGTTACCATAAATCATTCAAAGGTAGTTTCTGAACATCTCATAGAACATCTCATGTTTTTTTCATTTTTCACCAGAAAACATGCCTACCTTTCTTCCCCAAAAAGTAGCTTTAAATGGTATAGTTCATATTTTTCACCTTTGCTTAATTTGTTTGAGTCCCCAAGATGAAGAAGACAGATGAAGTGGATACCCTACCTGCACTACATTTTTTTCCATGCCTCCAACATTAAAACCCAATAAATCACAGTACCAGTTTTGACAATCCATCCATATCATCACAATATTGTTTGAAATACATGAAAACTAATACAGAGATTTACATCAACAGGCCAAAATTAAAAATATGCTTACTGCATAAAAGTATGCTTAATGCAGGTACTACTCTGTAGTTATAGGTTTTACCAGAAGTTTGGGGATTAAGAAATACTCCGTAATTCTATAGTTAAATACACATAGGTGAAACAGTTCATCAGAATTTTTTCCTATTTAATTTACAAATATTTTTTACTATATATAAATAGATATAATTTCGAAAATCTTATATATACCCAGTAAATTATATCATATCATTCATATAGGCTTAGATTTTTAAATAGGGATGATAGTGAATAGGAATTAAATAGCTCACGAAATAGATAACATACAAAGAGTGATGAGATGCATATAAAATTATATATTCATAAAATCCAAATTAAAGAACATCCAGAGGAAGAAGATCTTAATGAAAAAAACTATAAATTCAAAACAAAACGCAAAAAGATCCAAAAATATTGACTAAAAATATCAATAGCACGTAAATCCATTTATGTATCGACGAAAAGAATCGGCTTATAGGGAAATCAACAAATATATATATGTTTAGTAATCAAGAACAATGATATAGGAGAGAGAGATAGAGAGACATACAGAGACAGACGAAGATGCAATGTCGAGAAAGAGGATCGAGAAGCAGCGGCGGAAATAATTTTAGGTTTTGCTGAGGAAGCTTTAGATTAAACGAGCCTGGGCCGAATATTAGTTTGGGCCGATAAATATTTGACCTATGCAGTTATATATTTCTATCTACATCTCTGAGTTTTTGTCTAGCTTTGACTTTTTTGTCAAGTATTTTTAATTTTTGATCTATAATTAAATAAAATTATTATTTTATATTAATTACATAAAATAATATTTTGATAATACTTGAAATAATAAATCTAATAAAATTATTTTTGTATCAATATCTAATACCATTTTTTAAAATTTAAGGTCAAAGTTTAACATTTTTGATAGAAAAAATATAAATGTGGACAAATACTCAAGGACGAAGTAATTATGTTCATTGGTTTAGTATTTACTGGTCCAGAAAACGTGAATGAATTATATAAACATAACTTACTCCCTCCGTCTCAAATGAAATCGCATGTAAACTATTCTCATGATCAAACTTCATTCACTTTCTTTTGTTATTTGCTAGAGTAATTTCAATCAATAATATGGTTGTGTTCCCATTACTTTTATAGATTTTTTGATGTAGTTGTAAAATATGTAATTTTTGTTTTTTAATTCAACATCTTTTTTCAAATAAAATGATTTGAAAATAACTCGAGTCATACATTGTAAACCCAAACGGCTGATTAAAATTGTGACAGATGGTTTGGATTTTTAGTATCCGTCAAGATCCTTATTCGAATTCGATATCTGACAAAAATAAACGGATACAGATTTGGTATTGACTTATCTGATCCGATTGATATCCGTTTACACCCCTAATTATATTTTTGGATAATGAAGCATTGGAGAAGATCATAGCAAGGAATACATAAACTAAAATATGTTTCTAGGATGGTTTGAAGTAAATAAAATTTATAATGCAGCCTGAAACCTCACATACACTCAATTCCTTCCAGGATCTGGTGAGGTATACTACTTGAGGTGTTTGTTGAATGTTGTAAAAGGACCATATTCCTATGAAGATATTGGGCCTGTAAAGGTACATTAGGACCATGTTCCTAGATCACTTTAAAACACATTCTTTATATTAGTAGTTCTATTGTGAATTAAATAAATAATATGATATATAAGCAGGTGAACGTATATACTCCCTCCGTCCTATATCTTTCTTCCCGTTGCGTAAACAAAGAAAAATCCCGAGTTTTTTCCATCTATTTTATTTAAATATTGGTATAGAAATAAAAAATAAAATTTACATATTTAAAAACTACATCAAAAGTTCAATAAAACAAGTGGTGACAAGAATATTTTATTTTATCATATAGGCCATGAAGAAACACAAATAAATATAAATTCCCGTGAAATTGGAATAGTGCTCTGGGAAGAAAGTTTTAGGACGGAGGGAATACTATTTACTAAATAATATTCAGCATCAACTACTCTCGTACTCCGTATATTTTTAGAATTGCGATAAATTTTATCTTTTCGTGCATCGCATGAGTGATGCACTAGTAGTATCTGATAACCTAGAGCCCTAGTCTGATTATACAATGACTAAGCACGGAAATTAAAGAATTTATGAACACTTTGGCAAGATTGTTCAACCTTTGTTCTACACTAGAACAATAGTATTGACGAGAGTAGCAAAACCAACTCATGCATTTTTCTTTTTTCATATGATTTAAAAGCTGAGTACATTGTTATTCTGAAAAGAGAGCTACAAGCACATCTTAGAAAAGCTCTTGAATGTAAGTGATGGGTTTTAGAACCCAGGACCTAGGAGACTAGGTAAAAGAGTACCGAACGAGTACTGAGTGCCTTACGTTGCAAGATTCAAGAAAAATGTCTTGTCTTAGTAATAAAAGTGAACGTGTCTCTTCCCCTCCCGGGGAGGGGTATTTATACAATACATATTTGGGCTTTTCAAATAGTTAGTTCTTTAAAGGGGTTCTCACTCTGCGTAGGAGATCCTTCTTCAACCCCAGCTCCTCGAATGTCTTCATGTACATGATGTTGACAAAACTACCATTGTCAGCATAGAAGCGGTGGACAACTACGTCGTTGATTTCACACTTGACGACTAAGGCGTCTCTGTGCAGGGAAGGGTTTTTTTAGTGCATCTTTGGGGCCGAAGAGAACTGGCTCTTGCCTTACCATTTTGGATGGTCCAGGCGCACTGCAGCCATCGCCCACAAAGGCCAAGTGTACCCATTTCTTCCTATGTTTGGTAAAGTCTCCTCTGGTGTTGTCGTCGTAGATCATTCGATTTTCCTCCACCCTCTTCTGTTTGGGTACATTCCCCCCTCCTCGTCACTCGGGAGGCCAATTTCCTTCCTCCTCTTCTGCCTTCTTCCCATGATGGCTTGATGGTATCTTTCTACCTCTTCTTGACGAACTGACTCAAGTGCCCAGAGTCTCACGCTTAAAAACCTTGCACTCGTTAGTGTCGTGGGCGGCCACCCTGTGGAATCTGCAATAAGGGCCGTTGTCTACGGCATAGATCGGGGCAAACCTTGGGTCGTACTCCACCAGACCTTGGTGCTCGTCATAGTCCAGGATCGCGCTGATGGGATCTGTGAAAAGTGTGTGCTCCTCTGGTAACATGACTTTGGGATAGTGAGGAGGATAAGACGGGTCGGGTTTTCTCTCGTTGTAGGCCCTCTCTTTGTAAAAATCTCTCGTTGTAGGCTGCCAGTCTCGTTGGTCCCTGCTCTTCTTGTAGTAGTAGCCAGAGGACGTGGGCAGTCGCTCCAAACTCTTTGAGAAATCACTTGATCGTAGGACCATGTGGAAAGTGGACAACTTTATCTCATCGTTTGCCCCATAGACCATAGTGGTCTTCAACTCTCACCTTGCAAGGAAGTCCCTCAACAGCTCGTCCGGCCTCTGCCTGACCGAAAGGAGGTGGGAGACATGCAACTTCTTTCTTTTGTTGGCGGTGAAGTACATCAAGAACCTTCAGGCCAAATTTTCCCAGGATTCAATCCTGCCTTCAGGAAGTTCATTAAAACATTTTGATGCTAGCCCGTCCGGGGTTGCCGAAAAGGATCTACAAAGCACCTCCTCAGATAGAGTCATGACGTTCGTGAGGGGCTGGTATCAGTTGAAATGTTCCTGGGGGTCTATCATGCCATCATACCTACGTATGGACAGAATTTGGAAATTACCCGGTAAGGGAGCCCTCAGCACTCTCTTTGAGAACGGAGAGCGGAATTTGAAAGTGGGCTCCGGAGCGTATCCAGCTTGTTCATTCTCTCCAATGCATCTATCCTCTACAGGAGGAACTCAATGCTATGTCCCTCAAGGCGTCCCCCTGCCCCCATCTACCCTTTCAGGTGCCCCCTGCGGCGGCCTGAAGAAGAGATCGTGGATAGGCGGTTTAGCCTCAGGAACAAACCTTTTAGACTGCACGTCTTGGTGACCCTCGCATCATTCTTCATAAGGCATCCTTACCTTATCAGCCCATTCATGGGTGATGGTGTTCCTTCGGCCATGCAGCCGATCTTCTGTGGGCACACGCATCCAGCTATACACGGATACGTGCGATTCACTCTCGCCCTTCCTTCCTTAAGGGTTCTCGGCACCTTCCAACCTCATCCTTGTCCTGGTGACTCTCTTGCTTCCTCGCCACGAGCTTTTCCGGGGCTTTGTCGTTGTCCTTTTCCTAGGAGCAGCCTGTTTCCTTATCGTCGTCCCGTCTGCTGACGGATCCATGCAGGAATCCACCATCATCCCCTTTAGTTGGTGAGTGAACAACTCCGTGTTTTCCGCCATGTTCTACGGATCCTCCTGACGCCCCTCATGCAGGAACGTTGGTTGATGCATGAAGATCAGTGCCTGGAAACCTGTCCTGGACTGGTTCACCATCATGGCCTTGAAAATATTGGGATCCATGGTAGGGGTTCTGATAACGGACGTCTCAACAAACTGGAAGAGCCGTGAGTTAAAATCACCGGGAAACATCATTCCTCCACCACTGGATCATTCCCCCCAGGCTGTGGGGGCACCATACTCGCTCCCAAGGCCGGTACTTGCTGAATGGGCTGTTAGAGGCCCTCTCTGTTCATGCAGGATGCGAAGATGGAGGTCAGTAGTGTGCTAGCTAGTGACATCATTTAGGGCTGATGTACTGGTCATCTTGACACATTTAGTCGATGACGTCAGTCATCTTGATACCACCACCATTGGCGGCAGCGGATGACCTGGTGACTCTTCTCGATCTAACCATTCTTGGAGCATGCTTGATGTGTTTGAAACTCTCAACGAGAGAGCCAATGATGGGTGTTAGAACTCGAGACCTAGGAGACTATGTAGAAGAGTAGTGAACAAATACTAAGTGTCTTAGGTTGCAAGAGTCGAGAAAAGTATTTTGGCTTAGGAATAAAAGTGAACGTGTCTCTTCCCCTCCCAAGAGGGGTATTTATACAATATATACTTAGGCTTTTCCAGCCGTTAGTCTACATCCTAGAGGGCCGAGCCCATTGAGGCCAAGTCATCGGATCGACGACGCCAACAATATGATTACAAAATAGGATGGCTACAAGTAACGCAGAGGCAACATGGTGGCTACAACCAATCGTATAGACAAGTGTATCAAGGTGTCCAATCGTGGGCTCACTTATTGAACAAGGCATAGAGGCTCCCAAGTTGCAGTGGGCCAATGGTCTTCGCTAGCGGCTCAAGCCGAGTATGCATGCTTTGTTGTTCGAGCCCAACCATGGATAGTCCGGTCGGGTCTGTCACAGGTCCGAGTGGATATATCCGAGCTGAGCAGGGATACACATCCGCAAATATGGTTGTCACATTAAGGCCTTGGCTTCTCCTTAAGTCCTGCTGAGCCGAGCATGGTCCTTTAGGCGAGCGCGCCCGAATTGTTCGATTAGATGGGCCTTGCTGGCTGCTTGTTTAGTTGGGTCGGATACCCCCGTTCCCGGGTATCCATCAGTAAGATTTGACATGTCATTTTCATCATTTAAATAGCCTTGCATGGTATGATTTTGTCAATAATTTTAGAAAATATGTTTTATATATTGATTGGAGTCTATCCCACACCGGAACTTGTGGTGAAAATAAATCGGTATATAAGTTCTTGAGTTGAACTAAGTAATTGATTGGACTCAATCTTTTAATGTGGTTCAGCACAATTATCTTATTGCTTAATCTAGTTGTGCATACCTCATCCTAAATTCTATCAGATATAATCAGTTTTGGATCTTATCCATTTCAAATTTTAATAGCAAGGTCCCCGACCGATTGATTGGATTGCATTCGCTCCCGACCCCATACTGTTCCTCTTCATCTTCAAATCCAGTTTCCATGGCAAGTCTAAGCTTCCATTCCGGCAAGATCAGGCATCCCTCCCTCCACTCCTTCAATTTCCCATCCCACTCATTTCCATCCTCACTGAAAACAAGCCCACTCAAAACCAACTTCAAGAACTTGCACTTTCTTTCCTCTCCCGCATCTCAAACATCCATCTCCTCACCCATGGAGTCCGCCGATGAAGAAGACGATCCCACTGCGGATT
The DNA here is from genome assembly GCA_900332095.2 of Cuscuta campestris. Taxonomy (NCBI): domain Eukaryota; kingdom Viridiplantae; phylum Streptophyta; class Magnoliopsida; order Solanales; family Convolvulaceae; genus Cuscuta; species Cuscuta campestris. Next base: position 798,130 of record OOIL02005153.1, on the reverse strand, counting down.
TGAGCTATCTCGACCCGGAAATCAATCCCGGGACCATTACCCAGTGGGAAATGGACTTCTGCTCAAGACCCATTCTTGATATCCGGGGGAAGAAGCTGTGGGAGCTCGTTGTTTGTGACCCTTCCCTCTCTTTGCAGTACACCAAGTATTTCCCCAATAATGTCATCAATAGTGTTACTCTCAAGGAATCCATACTTTCCATCTGTGATGATTTGGGTGTTCCTTTGCCCGATAAAATTCGATTCTTTCGGTCAGTTCTTCTGTGATATTCTGCACTCTCCTTTTCATTTCCTAATGTGGGTTCTTTTCCCTAATCAGAATCATCACATTCCCATTTTCTTGGTAGTTCACAAATGCAGACTATCATCTCAAGAGCTTGCAATGAGCTTGACTTAAGACCTGTCCCTAGCAAGCGGGTACGTTTTGATGTTCCCTTCCTGAAATTAAGATTGTTCTGTTACATTCTAAAAGGTCATCCCGATGATTCGTAGTTTAACATGATTATGTTTCCCAACTTTCCTAGACTGATTCTAAGTTGGAATATATGTTATTGATTATGCTGTGTTGTTACACAGTGCTTCGCTTTGATTCTATGGCTTGAAGAACGGTTTAAAAGGGTTTACACTCGCCATCCTGGTTATAAAGAAGGGTCTAAACCACTGTTTTCTATAGATAACCCATTCCCAATGCAGCTCCCAGAGAACTTGTATGGAGAAAAATGGGCTTTTGTCCAGTTGCCCTTCTCAGGTGCACATATGCTTTGGTCCTCCTCTTCTCTGCGATTTGAACTTCACTTGCAATTTTAATGTAACACGTTGTATGTTTCTTCCCCGTGGTTATTATAGCTGTCAAAGAAAAGGCTTCATCTCTGCAGGCAAGGCCGTATATGTTTGGTGCGAGTTTAGATTTGGATCTTTTGGGGATTGAAATCAGTGATGAGACTTTAGTTCCAGGACTAGCTGTTGCATCTTCGCGCGCAACTCCATTAGCAGGTAAATTTTGTGTTAGAAAAACAAAACTACGTGACCGAAACAACTAAAACAAGACATTTTTGTTACATGGGTGCAGCTTGGATGAATGGCTTGGAGATGTGTTCAATAGAAGTTGACATTGGTCGGGGTTGCTTGGTTTTGGCTGTTGGGATTTCAACTCGCTACGTTTACGCGACCTACAAGAAGACCCGAAAAGCGAGAGATGAAGGGGAAGCATGGGAAGCTTCGAAGAAGGCCTGCGGAGGTTTACATTTTCTTGCCATTCAAGATGAGCTAGATTCAGATGGTTGTGTTGGGTTCTGGCTCTTATTTGACTTGCCACCACCTCCTGTCTAGGCGCCCATCATCATGCCAAGATTGAGTGACAACTCAATTTGTTTTGTAACTCAGAAAGTATGAAACTCTCCCAGTTGCAATTAAACTTATAGTTAGAAAAAATGAGTGTTTTTCTAGTTTGGGTGGATTTTAATGGTCATAGCAACTAAACGTTCAATCAAAATAAATGTTTTTGTCAGACGAGTACTCCATTTGGCATTAGCGTTAGAGATTAGCATTACTGTTTTGAAAAAAGTTATCTACATCAGAATTAATCTACATCATTAATTTTTTCTGAAACGCTAATGCTAATTGAAAACGATGTTCCCAGACAAGGTCAAGGTTAACATGGTACAATTCAGAAAGACTTTAATCCATTTGGAAAATTAACAATATAATAGTAAATAACATGGACACTCGGATACTTAAGTGGGAAACTAAATTGATAAAAATCACGTATTCATCCTGATAGATGCCATACCAATGCAGGTATTTTATTACGTACTTTGTGGAATCAAAAGTGATGCGCCTCTAGCATACTTGAGTTGAATTATTATATCCTAAGAAAGGTATGTAACATGGACATATGAATTGAAAAACAGGCTCGGATGGCGTAGCTCAAGTGGTTGAAAAGTCAATATGGTAGTATCTGACTACTTGGAAAAACGTGGTTAGCCAATACCTTAGACTTTTGGCCCTTACAGATATGACCTTAGATAGGAGTGTTTGAAGAGATTGAATTAGAATCGTTGGAAGTATGGCAGTAGCTTTCGTGCTTAACAATGTGTACTTTTGTTTTTTGCCTACTTTATGTTTCTTTCTACGTGCTTTGTGCTCCCGTGTTACTTAAGCTAAACAGCCCCTCTACTTTTGAGTCGGGGTAAGGTTTGCATATACACACCCTCCCTAGACCCTACATTCGTGGGATCCTACTTGGTTGTTGTTGTTGGTCCCTATTGTCACCATCAATAAAGAAGTTTTCTAACCTTTTTTTTTTAAAAAAACAAACAGAAATCAAGGAAAAAGGATACAACGTTTGCACATTTACCTGAAGGATATGCATATACTCCTTCCCTTCCAAGATAACATTTTGATTTGCCTTTTTTTTTTAAATACAAAAAAAAAAAACATGTCATATTTTCGTGCAAGTAATGAAATGTGTGGTGCTTTTGTTTTGTATAAACTGATTCATTTATCTCTAGTAAAACAAGAGAAAAATTCAGCCATATATATATAAGAGTAGAAAGTAGTAGAAGAATTCTTCCACCAAAGGAAGAGTAAAATTGTATGGAAGAGTAAAAGAGAGCAATAAAATTTCTATTTCCAGTATTGAACACAGTTTATAGTTCAGACAAAAGGACAGAATAGGAAGAAGAAAGATATGGATGAATCAATTCAAGTTCATGTGTCTCAAGGGAAGAGGTCTTGAAGGTCTAGGATATCAGCCAGGACACCTGCTGCTGTAGTGTCATTCCCTGCACCTGCACCTTGGATAACCAGCGGCTGTTCTTTATAGCATCGGCTGTATATTTCCAACTGCGGATAACGGAAATGAGGAAAATGGAGTGAAATAAATAAATAAATAAATAAATACGGAGTATATAAATTAAATAATTAATAGAAGAAAATGTGATGGAAATGAAGAAAAATGGATACAGAAGTGTAGAGGGAGATTAGTATGTGCTCACTCACCACATTATCACTCCCTCTTAGCCTCCCCAATGCAGAATTTTTCGGAACTTCTTGAATCCCAACTTCACATCTACAACGCAGTTTAGGGTCAAGGGAAATATAAAAACCACGTTCCAATAAAAAACAATTTCATGGCGAATATATTCTTTTTTAGCGTTTTTGTGAGAAGGGCACTTTTGACCGGTTAAAACACTCTTTGAGTTGTATCGTAAATTAGTGTTTTTCTATGTGTTGTTTGCCAAACAGACTCAAAATATATAAACAGAAGACAACATAGAGTTTCATAGCCAAGGCCTTAGAGAGAACAAATGGTTTTCTTTTTTGAAGCTAGAGCTAAAGTACCTTGCGTCATCAATCAGACAAACATAACGCAGAACGTTCCCATTTGAAGAAGCCGTCTCAATACGTTCTTGGATGCCCTTGTCAAGCATGGGAAGGCCAGTTTTTAAAAACTCTTCCAAAGCCATCACATCAGGTCCCATGTATGGAGGATAAAAGCTCTCAATCTACCCAAACAAAAAAAATTGTTTTTCCATGGCATATTCCTGCAGTTTTAATCTAACCAGAGAACGATATAATGGTTTTGAAGAGTAGACACTAACCTTCATGTTGTCTAAATTTATACGCCTTCCTAGGAGTCGGGCAAGTATCAAAGCCTATGTTTAAGACCAAGAAAGTGACAAAACATTACATAAAATAAAGGCCTATGGTTCTGCAGATACACATTTACTGTCTATCACGTGGAATTAAAAAAAAAAAAGAGTAGAGTTTCTAAACCTTTCTTGCCACATCCATGCCACCAAGGTCATCTCGAGGATCTGAGTATCAAATAAAATTTTAAAAATCCTTACAGAAAATACCGATGAAAATGCATTAGCAGAAGATACGAAACTAGTTTGCATGGGAAATTCGCATAATATCCAAACACAAAAAATGTATTCATGTTACCTGGTTCGGTGTAGCCAAGACTTTTAGCAGCAGTAACCACTTCGCTGAACAACTTTCCATTCTCAACCTCACTCATCACGTATCCTAATGTACCTATTTCAGACAGAAGTTATTTACGTGTTATGCCATCAATCGGTATTGAGAAAAAGCGTGTTTTCAAACAAAAAGTGGAGAAATAGCTTTTAAAGATCATCACATTACCACTTAGACTCCCAATAACACGATAAACGGTATCGCCTGAAGATATTAAACGAGTTAAGGATGCTATGATAGGGAGCCCAGCACCAACCTACAAAACAATACACCATTCCACACGCGCATTGGGGTAGTGACATAAGTACCACATTGGAAAATCATTGAAGTATAAAAATGAATATAAGTGTCCACTTAACTCTATTAGTATAATTCCTTTTGGAAGGTTCTAAAAGCGGACAATTTAATACCTAATGTGGAGTTAAGATGAGAAAAATAGAACTCACTGTGGATTCATGACGAAGGTGACGAGATTTTGCTACCAACTTGTCATAATCTTCCTACAAACACCAAAGAATAAAAAGCCACTTACACGTGATTACAAAGGCGAATAGTATGTCTCCACCCACTTCTTTCAAGTAATCAGTGATGGTAAAAGTGCGAAACTTTTTTGTCACACATTATAAAGCTCACAATACTGAAATTGGAAAAAGTATGTGTTTACCATAGATGAGGTGAGTGGCTTTTTATTAGCGAGCACAACACAGCAGCCGAAGTCCACTACTCTACTTAGAGTTCCAACAGTATTAGAACTAGCTGAGCAATCGACAAATGCCAAACCTATCTCCATACACATTTGTAGAAGTCAGTGAGATTGAAAAACGAAAAATGCACAACGATCAACTGTGCACATAGTCACATACTAAATCTGTCTCTTCCACAAGAAAGAATAAAAGAATGCCTACTTCAACATTAAAAAAACTGTATGGTTTTATAGTTGTACAAGGGAAAGAAAATAAATTAAAAACTATACCACTTAAATCACCCCTTGCAACATCAGTTGTCTATTCCTAAAATAAGGCTGCAACTAGAAACTCAAAACACTGAAAAATAGTAAAAACATTCTCAACTCCAAACTTTGATCATTGATGTTGATGAGTTGAGTAAGCGCCTCTGGTTGAAATTAAGAGCACGTGAATGCTCAATTTCTACAATGGTATATGCAATACCACTTAGGAAGGTAAGTATGAAGGAATTATAAAAACGAAGCTTCCAACAAGATTTTCTCAGTAGAAGATTAGTGGCTCAAATTGCACAATAAACACACAAAATAAATTCGAAACTAGAAAATCGCTAAATTCTTGCTAACACTGAATAACTAAATTTAATCATATACCACCCCAATTCACTCATGTTCAATAATTCAATCACCCACATTTTGGTATTACAATCAATTTTGCAATTGGGTGTTTTGTTAGAATTTCATCTCACTATTCCTTCGTTGGAATGTTGCAACAGGAAGCGCATCTAGCATAAATCTTTGCAACCATGCTCTTTTGCATTGCACTTATAGTGTTAACTAATTTTAAATGACACTATCAAATTTTATATCAACGACCCCAAAGTAATGAGGACTAATGTGTTGAAGATAATAACAATCACAAAACACCCATATTGTTTTTCTCCTAAAAAGTAGAAGGTTTTAGACTCCCAAACCTGTTGATCTACCAAGAAGACCTCCAACATCCACAATTTTTCTTGTCGCATCTGCACTTGTGAATGTTTGGCATATACCTATGGCATTGAAACAATCAACCAATATCAGCAATGTTCTGCCCAAAAAAGGCGCTTTAAAATCTCATAAACACATTCATATGTTGTTTTACGGTTTTACCCGAATCACTAAATGATTGCAAAGAATTTGCACTTGACTTGGCCTGGCAAACCGCCAACAACAAAGGATCACCCAACTCCTCAGTAAAAATATCAGGAGCAACCAATAATGACTTGCTATCGCACACTCCCACAACCCGCAACCGCACTCCCTGTTGGGTACCAAGAATGTTTGTTAGCTCAAAATTGATTCTTTATTTCTACATTAATAACACCTTAGAGTCTACATGTATAATTTGAAAGAAAATACAGTCTATGTATAAAAAAAAGAAAAAAAACAAATAAAATACAGTCTATAAGTACATTTGGACAGCGTTTAGATGGTAAAGATTGCAAATTTGTCATCCAAAAAATAAAAAAAAAAAAAGATTACCAATTTGGCATGAAGGGATCTGCAGGAAACAATGTGTTGGAGGAGCTGGCGACCAACGCCGCCGCAGCCCATCAACAATATGGGTATTTTCTTCATTTTGACTGTTTATTTCTGATTGCTTGGAAGACGTTGAGGGTCTGGTGGGATTACGGGAAGTCGGAACATGGTTCTGGGCTATGGGCTATGAACACTGGTTTAGAGCATTTACAAATTGGATAAAGCTATTTGTACCCCAGAATTTGTATCCCATTTTATACATAGATGCACCAACATTCTGTATTGGTGTAATGTTAATTGTTTTTAATGTAGCAAAACTTTGTGTCTTTGTAAATTTTTGTTAACGTACCAACATTTTGTATCAGTGTAGGCTATCAAAATGTTGGTGCATACTTTTGGTGTACAAATGATGTATAAATTTTGGGGTACATGTACGATGCTCCTTACAAATTACAATGATCCAAATTAGGCCTCGTATTCCACTAATTTTCCGTCTTGCCACAAATCCTGAAGATTCGTCTCTTTGTTTCTGTTAGGCCCCGTTTGGTACAAGGAATTGGTGAAATTGGAATTGAAATTCCATGGGATTCAATTTCATAGAATTGAATTCTGTCAATTTCAATTCACTTTTTGTACTATCAATTCCAAATCCACGTAATTTTTGTGCTACCAAACACTAGAATTGGAATTGAAGTCCCCAATTCCAATTTCATAGTTTGAATTCCATGTACCAAACGAGGCCTTTCAATATTTATTAATTTTAATTCAAAACTTATATTAGTATAATATTAATAAATTCCGTGCCTACGACTCTGCCTAAATTTAATGTACCAAAATCCTCAAGGAAGTAATTGCTATTTGACATTGCAATACTTGCTTCACTTGCCAATTGGCTTCATTCGGAATCATTAATATAAGAAAGGACCATGCTACACTTACACCAACAAATACTAGTATACCTCATTTGTACACTACAAGTTTGCACAAACATTTCGATGGTTTACACCGACACAAGTGTTGGTGCGTTAATAAAAATTCACACGGACACAAATGTTGGTGCGTTTAACAAAAATTAGTTTTACACCAACACAAAATGTTGGTGCAAAACTGCGGGGTACAAATTGAGTACAAATCCTAGGGTACACATAGCATAATTCTATAAGAAGTATTGGTGAAATGAAATATTTCTATGCCTTAGATAAATTGAGTACAAATCTTATGAATATGCATTTCAATATGTATCTGTTTAGATAAATATTTTTATCATTTTACTTGTTTTTCTATATTAATGATTTAATATTTAAACATAATTTATAGTGAAAAAAACATCCCCTATCTCCATATAAATGTATTTAATTGATGATTTGCTTACAATAATGTACATTTTGTAAATTCGAATTCATTTTAATACTTGGTCCGTCCCTGAGTGTTTGTCCACTTTTGACTTTTGGAACTGTTCATCTAAGCACTTTGACTCATCAAATTCTCTCAATGTGTAAGCCTAAAAATAGTCATGTGTGATCTTGTTTGATTCGTCTTAACATATAGATTATTAATATATAATTTTTATAATTTTTAATATACAAATTACAAGATAAAATAGATTAAAGAAGTGCATTGGATGGTGTGCAAAAATGAAAGTGGACAAACACTCAGGGACGGAGGGAGTATATAGTTTGGTATATAAAAGTTTTATTAAATTAAATACGGAGTATTTAAATAATTACTCCGGGTAATATTTATATGGATCTGTACAGGGTATTTTCAATGTTACTACAATATTGCTCCCTCCGTCCCTAAATATTTGCCACATTTGTATTCCCGAGGCAAAATATCAAGTTTTTTCAATTCATTTTATTTATATATTGGTATAGAAATAAAAAATAAAATTTACATATCAAAAAATTACATGAAAAGTTCTTCAAAATAAGAGGTGTCAAGAATATTTTATTTTATCAAATAACCAATGAAAACGTAGAAATAAACAAAAGTTCTCGCGACTGCTGAAAAAGCTAATGTTGCAAATATTTTGGGACGGAGGGAAGGGAGTATGAGTTTTGCACATAAGCACGGCGGTAGACGTGCCAACATCCATGCATAGTGCTGAAAAACTGACATGATTTGATTTTGATGTGCTATATACAGGAGGAACGGGGTGGACCTGCCTAACTTATTAGTCCACTCATAATACATTTGTGGCGGATTTGTGTCTCTTGTGCCGAAATTCATTGAAGTTTGGTACTACGGAGTATATTTTAGATTAGATTCCATAAAAGGTCCCCAGTTATAGGTCGTTTTACATATTTAGTCTTCATATATTAAATATTATTAATTTAGTCCCCACTTATTATATCATTTTTCACGAATGGTCCTTTGTTAACATTTTTGTTAAGAATATTGATAAAATTGTATATCTATACTTCTCTCTCTTCTCAATTAAGCTTCCTCCCTCCTCTCGTACTCTTTCTCAAACTCGTCATTGAGTTTGAAGCTCTAAACCCAAAATTAAAAATGATCACTCCTCTTTCAATAAGCTTTATGGATGAGTTTTATCTGTTAGTCTCAAGAAATTACAAAGAAAATAAACATTAAACTCATCCATGAAGGTTATTGGCTTCGAATTTGGGTTCCACCCGTTCGACAAACAATTGAGATAAGAGTGATAATTTTGGTTTTGGGTTCAAAGCTTCAAACTCAACGACGGGTTTGGGAAAGGAGCGCGAGGGGAGAGAAGAAAATTAATTGGGAAGAGAAAAGAGTGTGAATTTATAATTTTATCCACGTTTTAAAGGAAACATTAACAAAGGACCATTCGTGGAAATGAACATAAGAATTGGGGACTAAATTTGTTATATTTGATATATAAGGACTAAATATGTAAAACGACCTATAACTGGGGACCTTTTATGGAATTTAATCTATATTTTAATAGCATTTGTTTGTGTATTTTCAATGGCTTTTTAATATAAAATTATTTAGGTTACATCTTATTTTTTAGAGCATATCACTTATGACTTATTTTGAAAAATAATTCCTCCGCAATCCTTTAATATAATAAAAGAGACTCGGATGCACGAGAATGCGACATTTGGCATGCCTATTTGGCAGAAAATGGAACAAATCAGCAAGCCACGTAATAATAGAAAAATAAAAGAAAACAACAAATATCAGGAGCATTATCTTCGCGACAGTCACGATGAAGATCTGCCGAGCTTGGAGATTTTCGAAATCAAACCTTTCCTTCTATGGTCGCTGTAGAAACGGAAGAAATTGGATGAAGATCTTCCGAGATAATTCCGGGAGATTTTCTCGAAATTCAAGGCTCCTTTCCTTCTATGGTCGCTAGAGAACCCTGAAGAAATTGGATGAAGATCTACAAGATAATCCTGGAGATTTTCGAATTCAAAGCTCCTTTCCTTCTATGGTCGCTGGAGAAACGGAAGAAATTGGAGAAATGCTGGGATTCAAAACTCTTTGCCTTCAAAAAATGAAGAAATTGGAGAAACGCTTATGATTGCTAAATCTTTGGCGGAGAAAGAGGGACGATTGTGCCTTCAAAATTAGGTAAGTCCGATTCACAACCTATGCACGATTCTGATTTAGCTTCCAAAATTAGGACTTTTCTTATTTCTTATATATCACGTTGGATTACATTCATTTCAATTGTGTTCTTCTCGATTTAAAATTTTTGCATTGGAAATAAAACTACAAATGAATTGTTTTTTGTTTGCTGAATCGTCATGTCTTTCAAGCCCATTCACCCTTTATCAAAAATCAATCCGATAAGTGAGTGTTGGAGGATTTGTGTTCGTGTGATACAGTTGTATACGTTGCCTGCGTTCAACGATAACAAGGCAACAAACTCAATAGAGATGGTGTTCCTCGACGAACACCTAAGTATATATATCATATGTTAAATGTTTATAAAAGTTTAGCCTCTGTTCCAAGTTTTTATATATTTCATGTTTTTTTTCAACCAATGTTTCTGTCCATATATTGAACCGATCTTTCTTTAACCAATGTTTTGTTTGAAACATGTTTTAATGTAAAAACATTAAGGAGATGGACGAAGTTGGTGATGTCATGTTGAGATTCCACTTGAATTCTTAATTCTTGATACAAGTTCGCCTATGAAGAGTATAGTGGAATTCACTTATCCGAATATATTAGAGAATATGAAAAATTATTCTTTTTTTGAGGATAGAGCACTATTGGCACCAACTCTCGAAGTAGTTGAAATGATAAATGAATTTGTCATGTCCCTCATTTCTGGTGATGAAAAGAAATACTTGAGTTCTGATTCTTCGTGCCAAGCAGATGCAGATGTAGGTGTTGATGGCGATTGGATAATAGTTGAGTTTTTGAATGAAATCAAATGTTTGGGAATCCCAAACCACAAAATAGTTTTGAAAAAAGGGGTACCGATTATGCTATTGAGCTGAGGAACATTGACCAAACATCTTGATTGTGTAATGAGACAAGATTAATCGTTCAAGAGTTGTGAAATAATCTTATTGGTGCAGTTGTGGTTTCGGGAAATCAAGTCGGGGAAAAAGTTTACATCTCTAGAATGAATTTGATACCATCTGATCCAGGCCTACCCTTGAAGTTCCAAATAAGACAATTTCATATCACCTTATGTTTTGCTATGATTATCAACTAAAGTCAAGGTTAAACAATGTCATTTGTGGGGTTATTTTTAATCAAGTCGGTGTTCACACATGGTCAGCTATATGTTGCTGTTTCACGAGTGAAGACAAATACAAGATTAAAGATATTGGTTCTAGATGATAATGGAAACCCTTCCAACCATGCATACCAAAAATATTGTATATGTTGAAGTCTTTCAGAAAATTTGGTATTAGAATAAACATTATTAACTCTACATTCTGTTCCACAAATATTATGTATTTTACTTTGGATTATTTCATCTGTATTATTAAAATTAATTTGCACAATAAATCTTAACCATACCAAAAAATAAATTTCATTGAAATAATTCAGAATCGACATAAATTGCGTTCGACCCCGTGAATGGCACGGGTTAGAATAATAGTTTTTTATGTACCCACACACAATTTTACAATGATTTCTTTTTTTAAATGTACGTAGTATATTGCAATAGAAGGTTTATGCATGTGAAATCCGAGAATAAGAAAAACTCTCCCGTGTTACAATTGTCATCTTAAGTTGACTTTTTTTAATTGTCAAACGATGACATTTTTTAACACAAGTATTCAAAATAGTATATTTAGTAATAATATAAGTACTCCCTCCGTCCGGAAATGTTTTTCCCGTGTTGACTTGGCACGCTTATTAAGGAATAGTAAAAAAATGCAAAATTTTCAAAAATGCACATACTATAAACTTTTAAATATCCTTTTATTATTAAAAAAGTATTAAAAAAGTAGATTTGTGATAAAATAGAAGGGTATTATTGATATTTAGCCTTAAAAAGCATACTTAAAAAGGAAATAAGAAGATTATTTCCGGACGGACCAAAAAGGAAAATGGGAAGAATATTTTCGGACGGAGGGAGTATATTATAATTACAAAAATTTTAATATTGTTAAATATGATCACAGATATATACTAGTATTACTTTTATTATTTAGAAATATCTTGTTTCCTTTTTACCTGTATCTAACATTACGCCTCTCCCGGACCCTGTTTCCACCGGCAAAGGAGGATAGGAGATTCAATCAGAATTGGATCATCTTCTTTGTGGCAATGTAGAGCTTCTTCGTTGAAGGAGTAACAATTTTTGTAACCTTGATTGGTTGATAATTAATTCCGAAGAAGAGAGAGACCCAACGAAGCCAAAGAACAGTACATCGCCGCCTCCACGAATCCGTGCGGCGGTGCCCTCCGTGGATGTGGATCCGGATTATTTTTGCATTGCCAAGTGGGATTTTAGTGTCGGTGGCGAGTCAGCTCGGGTCCGAGACTCAATTGAGGAGTGTTGAGCCGGAGATACCGAAGATGAATTCTGGCCGGGATAAGGGTTGTTAGTAGGAGGAGGAAGCTTCGGCCCAAGGTGATGGGTGACGGTTGGTGGCGGAAGCTGGCTTTTCTGGTGAGGAGAGTCTGCTTTAATTTGCCGTCTCTGCTCCCGTCAAAGATCCCAGTCATGAATTGGCGTGGATGACATGATGCAGCTCGTCCTGCATAAAATCCTCGAGGATTTTTAATTAGGTCATGAGCTATTCTCCCACACTATATTTGGCCCAGGTATTCCAAATATTCAGAAGCATTGCATTTTAGAATCACGTTTTGAAATGCTTGATTTTGCATATAAAATCTATGCCCGTATATAATCCTATTGAATGCTCTATTGTAATCTGTATTTGAATATGGTTTCTTCCACACTTGAGTGCTTACTTAGCATCTTAAAAAAAGAATTTCTTCTTTATTGAAAATTTGGTTTTCCAGATGAAGGCATAGACTTATCTCTTGGATATGTACATAGTAAAAGATTTTTTTTTTTTTTTTTTTTTTTGGCATGATTAAAAACACTCTACATTAGACTAATCCTTTTATTGAGGCTGAACACATTAATACTGCTTACCTACTCATGTTCTTGGATATTCATCTAGGACATTCTTTATTGAATAATTTGAGTTATAATGTTAGGCTTGCATTTTGCCTAAAATTAATATCTTGAATGTGGTCATACAGGAAAAACATGTATATTTTTGTTATTTTGTTTACAAATGTGATATATATTTTTGTTGATTCATATGTGAGAAATACATGACATATAAAAGAGAACTTCAGTTGAAGTGTCAAATTTTGTCCCCAAAGTAAATCAAATTTGATTTTTATTCTAACAGAAAACTTCTGGGTACCCCCTATTTTGAGAAATTAACTGTCGGGTACCTCACATTTTTATAATATTCTCCAAAGTACCCTCTATTTTGAGAAACTAACTATCGGGTACCTCACATCTTTAAAATTTACTCCGGGGTACCTCCAAGTATACATAACTTATTATCCGTATGGGACATTCCATCTCACTCTCTGTCAAAGACAGTTACGCCATTAATTTTAAGAAATAAGGGTTTGGGATTCCAAAAATAACCTGGGTTCATATACTTTAAGGATACGATCTATCCAATTTAATCGAAGCTTTTGAATGAAACAGAATGTCCCTCACGGGTACGTTAATATACATTTGGAGGTACCCTGGAACATATTTTAAAAATATGAGTTACCCGACACTTAATTTCTCAAAATAGAGGATACCCCAATGTATATTTTAAAAATATGAGGTACCCGGCAGTTAGTTTCTCAAAATAGGAGTACCCAGGCGCAGTTTTTTGTTTATTCTAAAGTCCATAATCTCTCAAAGAGAATAACAAAATAGATTTTTTTTAATTAAGCATTTTAGCATTTTCCAGAAGTAAAATGGCCTAATCGTTTTTAAAAAATATATTATTTCAATGCATTTTCTCCTTATGCAATGACATTACATTTTAATGTAATATACTAAGTTGTAATAAAATTTATGTGACCAATATATGTAATTGCATGTTATATGTGGTTTAAGATTACAAAATAGTGTTTGAGAATCTAATTTACTCTAAAGTGGTAGTATAAGGATAAAAATTCATATACTCCATATTTGGTTACATTTTCCCCCCATTGTTATGAAATTTTTTTTATGAAAAAAATTCATGTTACATATTCCTTCTCTGAAAAGAGTGACAAATTGATTGACATGCATGAATATAAGAGTATTGAAAAATATTCCTCAAGAATATTTAATTCTGAAAAGAAATCCTTAAGATGTATAATCTCTTAAATTAAATAAGAGTTATCATGTTCATCAAACACAATATATGAGGTACTACCTATGATCTTACAATGTCCAATTACCACGCGCAGTGACTTATTTTTAGGAATAAAATATTTTTCGAGTTCTTATTTGTAATCTATATGATGGACAAGAATTCCACCAAATAATCCGACTTAATAGACGGATCGTAAGAACAATTAAGAAATGAGAACTCGAGAATTGTGAAATTATACACTAGCTTTTGCTTGAGGTTTTCCATTCGTATCCCCTCTTTCTATACATGTTCTTTACATAATTAAGGTAGTTTGTCGATTATGGAAACTAATCCCGTGATTCGCGTGATCCTCATCACATGCCCCCAACTCCTCATTCCTTAGACATGCCATGTCGAGGGATGGGGAGCTATCGAGGTCCACATGTGCCTTCCTTCAACGGATCCAAGCCGTCTCTTGATATCCGTGTGGCAGTTGGCTCGATTACCCCCAAAAGAAATCATAACCTGCTTCTTCGCCTTCCACTCTAGTTTGATAAAAGCACCGCTGGACGCCATTTTCATCTCATCGTTTGCTTGTCCAATCTCCAGTTGCGCCCCGACCCATTTTCTTCATCTCCAGGTCAGTCCTCCGCTTACCATCATGTCGGCTTTGGATTCTTATTCTCCTACTCTGTCTTCTAGTTCCCTTCAGGCTGATCAACCCCGGCCCCTTCCGGCCAGGATCAAGGCCTGTCTAGCATGCCTTAGCCATCATCGGCGGCCGCGACCAGCTAGAAACATCGCCAAATGAGGAAACAATTCTCTCCTGCAAAAACCGTGTTAAGGGCCCTAGGGTTGAATTGGAGGAGAACATTATGGCTTTATGCCATTGCCAAATTTTGGACCAAGGATTCACCGACGCTACTGATATGGTCGGTCCCACCATTGAAGTTCATTGGCCCAGCAATACTGTGACCGCCCTAGACACTCCCATGGGGTTCTTCACGGTCCATCTTGTTTCGTTGAAGAGAGGGCTGCGATTCCCTATGCACCCTCTCTTGGTGGGTTTTCTCAATGGAGTGGATCTCCCTCCTTGCCAATTAGTCCCCAATTCACATCGCTAAAGAACAGTTGTCAGCATCTGTTTTTGGTGTATTGCATATACTATATATTTTGATTTAAATTGCCACATCATTCAAGTCATTAATAGGTGGCAGATAATATATTAAAATTTTGCCAAGTGGGCTCGCCATATGTCGCGATTTTGAGAATTCAACTCTAAAAGTTTATATATAAAGATTCCAAAAAGCTAAAGCAAATGATGTTTTAATTGGTTCATAGCTTTTCTCTTTCGTCTAAACAAATTTTAGTTAATCACTTTTTATTTTCAATAGTCTTTTAATCTATATGAAATTGAACCAAGATAGATGAACTCATGAAGGCTCATGAGGCACAACATATTACGCTTTACTATCTTTTTACGTTAAAAAATCACACAATTTAGGTAAAAAATATAGCCCTTATTTCCAAAATGGTAGTGTTATGTTTTATGTTCAAAATCAAAGCACGCACAATAATAATGAGGTTTTCTGTATTGATATTTCGATCCACAAAGTTTCTTGATAATATATTATCTATTATTACATTGATGTCCCATTTTAAATTGAAATTATGAAGGTCTTATTATGATAAGGTCTGATACGAGAGTGCCAGGATTGGGAGGGCTTCGAGTGCCTTCGAACTCCAGAAACTAAGGTAAAGAGAGAGAAAGCTTCAACCGCAGGAGGCTGAGCTAGAGATACGGAAAAAGGATCAGGGTTTGCTATTTTCTTCCTTCAATGTTAAAAGTGGTGTACATCTCTATTTATAGCTAATAGAGAAACCCTTAACCTAATTAATATGTTTTCTACCCTGGACGTTCAAGAAAAGCGACGAGGTAAAAAATCGCAAAGAAACCCTTGAATGAGCTTATAATTTTGCTCACCTAATAAAAATCTAGAATACAATAAAAGAATAATAAATATCAAGTAGCGTAATCCTTTCGCCACAACGGGCTTCACCTTGTTCTTGAACTCTTACGTACCTCGGGTACGTCTTCCTCTCGCCTTCCTACGTTCTCTTCCAGACCCGTGTTCGTTGCATCCGTAATCCGTATCATCCCTCAAAGTGTCGTCCGAGAACTCCTGTTTGATCTGTCATAACAAGGTCACATATTCGACAGTGGAGATAGTATTTCTATGTGTTTTTAATATATAGTTTGAGATTGTGTGAATATTTATTAAATTCTACACAATAATATATTTATTTGTATTTAAAAAATTAAATTTTATGGAGCATATAATAAAAAGATTAAAAATTTATGTAGCAAAATTTATTATAACTATTGCATATTGTTTTCTCATTCGAAAGGTTTTAATGAAATACCAAAATTGAAAAAGTTTTATTGTCCCTTTTATTTATTCACGAGATGACTTTCTTTTTATAAAAATAATACTTTGTCGCGTGTTTTGTGCATTATATTCTACTCCGTATTACTCACGACTACTACTACATAGCGCTTCCCATAATATTCCGGAAGACTAATGATGATGATGAACCATGACGATGATGATCATGATGATGATGATGATGATGATGATGATGATGATGATGATGATGATGATGATGATGATGATAATAATAATAATAGTAATAGTAATAATAATAATAATAATAATAATAATAATACGGGAATAATCTTTTGACCTTGGCTAAAAATAACTTCAAATGACCTTGACATTTTAGAGCTTATAATTTTGCTCACTTAATAAAAATCTAGAATACAATAAAAGAATAATAAATATCAAGTAGCGTAATCCTTTCGCCACAACGGGCTTCACCTTGTTCTTGAACTCCTACGTACCTCGGGTACGCGACGTCTTCCTCTCGCTTGCCTACGTTCTCTTCCAGACCCGTGTTCGTTGCCTCCGTAATCCTTATCATCCCTCAAAGTGTCGTCCGAGAACTCCGTTCTTTGATCTGTCATAACAAGGTCACATATTCGACCGTGGAGAAAGTATTTCTATGTGTTTTTAATAGTTTGAGATTGTATGAATATTTATTAAATTCTACACAATAATATAGTTATTTGTATTTAAAAAAATTAAATTTTATGGAGCATATAATAAAAAGATTAAAAATTTATGTAGCAAAATTTATTATAACTATTGCATATTGTTTTCTCATTCAAAAGGTTTTAATGAAATACCAAAATTGAAAAAGTTTTATTGCCCCTTTTATTTATTCACGAGATGACTTTCTTTTTATAAAAATAATACTTTGTCTCGTGTTTTGTGCATTATATTCTACTCCGTATTACTCACGACTACTACTACATAACGCTTCCCATAATATTCCGGAAGACTAATGATGATGATGACGATGAACCATGACGATGATGATCATGATGATGATGCTGATGATGATGATGATAATAATAATAATAATAGTACTAATAATAATAATAATAATAATGATAATGATAATGATAATCATAATGATAATAATAATAATAATAATAATAATAATAATAATAATAATAATAATAATAATATTAATACGGGAATAATCTTTTGACCTTGGCTAAAAATAACTTTAAATGACCTTGACATTTTAGAGCTTATAATTTTGCTCACCAAATAAAAATCTAGAATACAATAAAAGAATACTGTAATAAATATCAAGTAGCGTAATCCTTTTGCCACAACGGGCTTCACCTTGTTCTTGAACTCCTACGTACCTCGGGTACGTCTTCCTCTCGCCTTCCTACGTTCTCTTCCACACCCGTGTTCGTTGCCTCTGTAATCTGTATCATCCCTCAAAGTGTCGTCCGAGAACTCCGTTGTTTGATCTGTCATAACAAGGTCACATATTCGACAGAGGAGATAGTATTTTTATGTGTTTTTAATATATAGTTTGAGATTGTGTGAATATTTATTAAATTCTACACAATAATATATTTATTTGTATTTAAAAAATTAAATTTTATGGAGCGTATAATAAAAAGATTAAAAAGTTATGTAGCAAAATTTATTATAACTATTGCATATTGTTTTCTCATTCGAAAGGTTTTAATGAAATACCAAAATTATAAAAGTTTTATTGTCCCTTTTATTTATTCACGAGATGACTTTCTTTTTATAAAAATAATACTTTGTCGCGTGTTTTGTGCATTATATTATACTCCGTATTACTCACGACTACTACTACATAACGCTTCCCATAATATTCCGGAAGACTAATGATGATGATGACGATGAACCATGACGATGATGATGATGATGATGATGATGATGATGATAATAATAGTAATAGTAATAGTAATAGTAATAATAATAATAATAATAATAATAATAATAATAATAATAATAATTATAATAATAATAATATGGGAATAATCTTTTGACCTTGGCTAAAAATAACTTCAAATGACCTTGACATTTTAGAGCTTATAATTTTGCTCACCTAATAAAAATCTAGAATACAATAAAAGAATAATAAATATCAAGTAGCGTAATCCTTTTGCCACAACGGGCTTCACCTTGTTCTTGAACTCCTACGTACATCGGGTACGTCTTCCTCTCGCCTTCTTACGTTCTCTTCCAGACCCGTGTTTGTTGCCTCCGTAATCCGTATCATCCCTCAAAGTGTCGTCCGAGAACTCCGTTGTTTGATCTGTCATAACAAGGTCACATATTCGACAGTGGAGACAGTATTTCTATGTGTTTTTAATAGTTTGAGATTGTGTGAATATTTATTAAATTCTACACAATAATATAGTTATTTGTATTTAAAAAATTAAATTTTATGGAGCATATAATAAAAAGATTAAAAATTTATGTAGCAAAATTTATTATAACTATTGCATATTGTTTTCTCATTTGAAAGGTTTTAATGAAATACCAAAATTGAAAAAGTTTTATTGTCCCTTTTATTTATTCACGAGATGACTTTCTTTTTATAAATATAATACTTTGTCGCGTGTTTTGTGCATTATATTCTACTCCGTATTACTCACGACTACTACTACATAGCGCTTCCCATAATATTCCGGAAGACTAATGATGATGATGACGATGAACCATGACGATGATGATCATGATGATGATGATGATGATGATGATGATAATAATAATAATAATAATAGTACTAATAATAACCATAATAATAGTAATAATAATAATAATAATAATAATAATAATAATAATAATAATTGTTGGGTTATGGAACCCGGGGGCCTAGGTAACTAGGCAGATGAGTATCGAACTAAGCACGAGCGCACAAGGTATGAGGGGTCAAGGGGATTGAGAGTAATAATGTGCTGGTAAGAGTATCACTTAGAACGTAAGTCCGGAGTGTGTGGAATGAGCTCCTTCCTTCCCCCCCCCCTTCCCTCTTCCTAGAAGAGGGGTATTTATAATGGGAGAGTGAGGGCTAGGGTTTACATACAAAGACCAATGGGCCGGCCCAACAGGCTGGGCCGCCCTAAATAAGTAATTAATGAACGACTAACGGGCCGATCGCACAAACTGGACCGCCCCGACTAATATTATACAAAGAACGGATACCCCCTGTCCGGGGTATCCATCAATAATAATAATAATAATAATAATAATAATTATAGTAATAATAATAATAATACGACAATAATCTTTTGACCTTGGCTAAAATAACTTCAAATGACCTTGACATTTTAGAGTTCTTACCCCCTAGACCCCTCGGTCTTTCATGCACTCACGTGAGCCCTCTCTAGATTGTGGATTTGGAAAAGGCCAAACCGGCAATCTAGGGTGGCAAAGCCCGAGGCAGGTGGGGCTGGAGAATTTAGGGAGGATTAAAGGGGTACAAACTATTAATTTAAAGACGGAACATCATAGAAGTCTCGATCCATTTTAAGGTCAAAATAGCACGAGTTTAAAGAACTTTTGGGATAATAAAAATATTATAATAATAAGTCATATTATTATTACTATTATTGTTGTTGTAATTATTATTGTAACTATTTTTAATTTGTGTATACTCACATATTTTTCATGGGCTCATAGTTAGATTTTCTTAATTTTACAACATTAACTAGTTTTCTACCCCGTGCTTTGCACGGGCTTGAAATGTGGTCCGGTGTCTATTAATTAAGATTATCATGATTTTAAAGAATAACAATAACAACAACAACAATAACAACATGATCCTATATTTTTTGATCTATTCTTATTAAAAAATACGATTCCGTCTTTCCTTTTTAATTCTATTTACATTAAAAACATACTATTATTTAAAAATAACTTCCTTTGCTTTTTCTAAATAATAATAATACTAATATCATCGATCCTATATTTCTTTTTTGTTAATTCTTTACTATTTTTAATCAGATCCCATAAAAAACACAGTTTTAAATATTTTTTATGTACTAAAATAATCACGATTTTAAATAATAATAATAACATCGGTCTTATATTTCTTTGTTAATTCATTACTTTTTTTAATCCGTTCCCATAAAAAACGGTTTCTTCTTTCCTTTTTGATTTTGTTTACATTAAAGACACAATCTTGTTTGAAAATAACTTCCTTTACTTTTTTAAAGAAGAATAATAATACTAATAATATCATCGGTCCGATATTTTGTTTTTTGTTAATTCCTTACTTTTTAAAATCTTTTATCATAAAAAACACGGTTTTAAATCTTTATCATGTCCCTACTTAATCATGATTATTAAATAACAACGTAACAACAACAACAACAACAACAACAACAACAACAACAATAATAATAATAATAATAATAATAATAATAATAATATAAATTATAATAATAATAAGAAAAAGAATAATAATAATTAAAAAATAATAATAACAATAGCAACGGTCCTATATATATTTCATTGTTTGTTAATTTGTTACTTTTTTTTAAAACGTTCTCATGAAAAAAGGGTTTCTTCTTTCCTTGTTTGTTAATTCTTTATTTTTTAAAAATGTTCCCAAAAAAAATACAATTTCTTCTTTTCTTTTTAATTTTGTATACAACGGTGGATTACATATTTATTTTGGTCTGATATTTCCATGTTTGTAGATTTTTTACCTTTTTCTTTACTAATGGTACCAAGAGAAATAACTTTCCTTATTCGATCTTAAAACACTGGATTATATATCATCCGTAGATCTCATTTTTTTCTAAGAATCAATGGTTAAGATTGCTTTTCATTTGGGAGGGAAAACGCTGATGCATTTTTCCCTTGCTTTTAAGAATAGAATGATAAAATGAGCATATACGACCTAGTTACTGGAACCACAAAAAAATTAGGCTTTTAGAAAACACTTCAAAAGTTTTATTACGAACATATTCTATTAAGAAATTCTTCTAAATAGGAGTAAAAAAGTATGAAATACCAAAATGGAAGTATAATTAAGTCTTTTAAGACCAAAATAGATGTATAAAGACAGTGTGATATAAGACTACACGTTGATAATGTGATAGAAACGTGATGAAAATGTAATATGGCAGTGTGATCAGTAAACCATCGAGATCCACAACAGCACGCTCTGGTGGGCGGCGACGACCGGTGGCAGCGTGAAAGTAATAATGTGACAGTTGGAATGTGACAATATAGTGAATGTGGCAGTATAACAATGACAGTGTGAACATTTATTTTAAACTTAAAAGAATTAGAACTCTTATTTTATTATTGTTGTAATTTTTTACTCGAATTTCCCTTTTTTTTACCCCAATATGTTATTACTCCGTATTTTGCAAGGAAACTTTGCAAAGTCAAGAAAGCACTTTAAAATTTTGATCAATCTCTAGACTTTTTCGTTTGATTTTCTAATCTCCTCATTACAATACGGAGTAATAAGTAAAACTCTCTCTTTTTCTTTTTTCCCTTTTTTGACTTTCGTTATATTTTAAACTTTCATCATAATTTAGAGAATAAATAAATGTAATAATCATATACATTCAATATCATTTTAAAAAGAATTACAATACAGTAGGAGTGAAATTTATAGTTTCAATCTATAAACTTCTTCTGTCCCAAAAAGAATTTCCTACTTTGATTAACGTGCAAAATCCCGTAGATTTTAAAATAATTTTATTTGCAAATTGGTAAAGAAATAACGCATATGAAAGAATTAATTCGGAGAAATAAACACAAAAAAATTACAAAAAACTAAAAACACAGTAAGAAGAAGATATTCCATATGTAAAATAAAAATTACAAACAAATTTTATGTATTACGGATGGAGGATATATATTTTATTTAAAGTTTTTAAGAGAAATTAAAAATATTAGTGTTTGAAAATGTTTAGTGTATGTTACACATTAAAAATAAATTGTAGTATTATTTTAATACATACAGTCGGATATTTTAAATTAAGTAAATAAAATCAAATTTAAAAAAATAAAAAATCACATTTTTCCGGTCCGGTCCCAAGCCGGTGCTCACCTTAATTGGTCCAGTCCTCAGTTTACAAAATCTCAAGATCCGGGTTTGACCCGATCAATGAACACCCCTGTATATATGTGGGGTGCTCGACGGTGAATGGAGGAACTCGATCAAGACTCGGGCCTAAGAGTAACAGAAGAAAAATTGAACTGCTAATAAAAAGTAATAATGTTTCCGGCCCTAGTATTATCATTTCTTCTACTGTCATCAGTAGCTGGTAACACAGAAGGTTCGTACGTTCCCTTTATTTTCAAATCTCTTGCATCGTAATTACTCTACTTATCACATTCAATTCACTACATTATCAAACTGCAACTGCTACACTATCACTGTGGCTGATCACATGCTATATTAAAGTGTGATCACTCTTTCACCGCCCTGCATTTTTTTCCCATTTTGTTTGTATATGTCAGTTGATGCTTTGATGGCATTGAAGACGAAGTTGTTCGATCCGAACAATGTTCTACAATCCTGGGATGGATCCCTTAACGATCCTTGCACCTGGTTTCATGTTAGCTGCAACAACAATAACAAACTTGTATCAATGTAAGTGTTATTGTTAGAGTACATCTCACATCGAAAATCCAAGAGTAAAATAATCGGTATATAAGCTCTAGAGTTGAACTAACTAATCGATTGGATTCAATCTTTTAATGTGGTTCAACCCAAGTGTCTTATTGCCCCAATCTAGTTGTCCATACCCATCCTAAATTCTTATCAGTTATCCCGATTCCCGACCTTGTCATTTCGGTGTTACTTTATAATTTTGTTTTTAGTGACAAAATATTAGTGTTTAGTATATATATATATATATATATATATATATATATATATATGGGATTGACTCCAGTGAGATGACACCTTACGGTGAGATGACATGTTTCGGTCAGATGACACAAAGCTCACCACTGGTCACTGCAAAGCTCACCAAAGACAACTACAAAACTCGCCAAAGTGTAAGGCAAACCTCACCATATTTTTTCAACACTTGGAATTTTTTTCCCAAAGAAAAATCAAAGGAAAGGGTGCTGACTGGACTTTGACTGCATTGACCGCCAACATTGACCGCCGCCTGCCACCGGTCGCCGGAATCCGGTCACCGCCGCTGCCGGTCGCCGCCGCTGGTCGCCGGAATCCGGTCACAGTCGCCGCCGGTCGCCAGACTCTGGCCGCCGCCGCCGGGCTCCGGCCGCCACTGCTGCTCCGCCGCCCTTGACCAGTGGTTGACCGGTGTTGTTATTTTATTTTTAATTAATTTTTTAATTTTTAAAATTTGAAAAATAGTGAGTTTTGGGGTTTAAAGTGGTGAGCTTTGCTTTATTTTCAGGTGAGCTTTGCATTGTCCATTGGTGAGCTTTGTAGTGTAGTGTTGTGAGCTTTGCTTTATTAGCTTTTTTTTTTTTTAAAAAAAGTAGTGAGCTTTGCATTGTTCCTTGATGAGCTTTCCGTTGACAGTTGGTGAGCTTTGCATTGATAGTTGGTGAGCTTTACACTTTGACCGCCCATGACCAATGGCCACCACCGATGACATCCACTATTGCCGTGGACCGGTGGTTGAGCGGTGGTTGAGTGGTGGTTGAGTGGTGGTGTTATTTTTTTAACTTTTTTTATTTAAAAAAAAGTGGTGAGCTTTCCATTGACAGTTGGTGAGCTTTGCATTGGTAGTTGGTGAGCTTTGCATTGGCAGTTGGTGAGCTTTCCATTGGCAGTGTTGTCTGTTGTGTCATCTCATTGAAGCATGTCATCTTACTATAAGGTGTCATCTCACTGGAGTCAATCCCTATATATATATATACAAAAGAATTAAAATTCTCGAGTAATCGAGATATTTTAATTAGACCCTGACCTTTTTCTGGTTTTGTGGCTCCCACGCATATATCAATATATGTTTAATTAAACACCTACGTATTTATTTTTAGTGATCTGGGAAAGGCAAATCTGGCAGGCGGCGAATTGGTCCCTGAGCTTGGCAAACTTGAATATTTACAGAACTTGTAAGTTTTCTTAATTTTCCCTTTTTCTTTGGCGTGTAAATGTGTAATATGCTTTCCCCCCCTTTTTTTTCCTGTTCTCAGTTTAAGTTGTTGACCTTTGTGTTAGAAATAAGCATTACTACAAGAAATATTTGCACTAAAAAAAAGTTCTCTCTTTAATTTTACTCCATCCGATTTGGTCCCAAAGTGCTTGTCTAATTTTGATATTTTGTAATAAAAATTGACAAATTTTAATCATGGTTAGATTTATCTTGTAAATCAAAATGTTTTCAAAATATGTTTTTATCTAATGAATAAGAAATTTATTTAATTATACGCCAAAGAGGGTTGATGATAAAAAATCAAAACCAGAAAAATACTTTGAGACGGAAGAAGCTAAGTCTATTTAAAGAGAAATGAGTTTGCATCGTCATATAACATTTCTCTTTTTTAGGAAATAAATTCTACCTACCAATTTATTTCCAAAATAGGAATTAAAATAGTGAAATTTGCACTAAATAGGACTAAAACATAATGACTTTCCTAATGTAGGACTTAAACTTTTTTATTCCTAAATAGGACTTATTAATGACCTAGTGGAAGGAATAATGTCCAGTAATGATGAATATTTAGTTGAATAATGACTACTTGATAATGAACAAAGGTCCTACATTAAGAAATAAAAACATATGGTCCTATATTGGGAAAGTCATTATGTTTTAGTCCTATTTAGGTAAATTTCTCATTAAAATACATATATCATGCCAACCATGCCAATAATAAGATCAAAAAGTATCGTGAAATGTTCAGTATCACATTATCAAAATACAAACTTATATTTTAGAGATAAAAATATAGGATTTTCAATTTTTACTTTTGATAGGTTTTATTCCTATTTAAGTGATTTATTCTTATTTTCTTCTTCTTTTTTTTACCAGAGAACTATATTCAAATAACTTAAGTGGTGAAATTCCTACGGAACTTGGCAACTTAAAAAACCTCAACTCTTTGGATCTCTATGGTAACAGCTTGACCGGTCCCATCCCTCCTACTTTGGGCAAACTCGCTCAACTTAAATTTATGTAAGAGCATGCGCGTCTCGATCTCGATTACTATAATTTCATCATTTGGTTAACTATTATACACAGAGGTCCCGTTTGGCATCAGCATTTTGAAAAGACTATCTGATGTTAAGATAGTTTTTAGTGTTAGCATTGTCAGAATGAATCTACACCATTAAAATTTATAAAATGTTAACGATAATCGAAAACGTTCTTCTCATACAAGGCCATATTCGATCTAACGTCTTTGAAAGAATCTAGTAAGAGTTTGATTCGATGTTCTTGAAAAAAATTTAAAAAATGAGCGGTTAATATGTACTCCCTCTATCTCAGAGTATTTGTCCACTTTCATTTTTACACATCATCCAATACACTTCTTTAATCCATTTTATCTTGTAATTTGTATATTAAAAAATTATAAAAATTATACTCCGTATATTAATAATCTATATGTTAAGACAAATCAAACAAGATCACACATGACTATATTTAGGCTTACACATTGAGAGAATTTGATGAGTCAAAGTGCTTAGATGAACAGTTCCAAAAGTCAAAAGTGGACGAATATAGCGGGACGGAGGGAGTAGTTATTAATTCCTCCATCTCATAAAGATGTCCCTACTTTGACTCTTAAAAAATTTAAGAGAGACATATTTTTGTGTTGATTTTCTAAAAATACCCTTGATATGATGTGTAAAAGTAGGACGTGATGAACAGATTATAAGTAAAAGAATATGATGTCATAGGCAGGATAAAAATTAATTGGGATAAAAGTAACTTTTTAATAGAAAGATGAAAGACTCTGTGGGACAAGAAAAAAAAGAGTTTATGAGACGGAGGAAGCATGTTTTAAGACGTCAAAGTAAAGTGTAAAATTAATTATTTACAAGATGATGGGAGTACGTATTGAATAAGGATTTGTTTGGGAACAATGTTTTCAATTAGCGTTAGCATTTTGGATAAAATTTTAATGATGTAGATTAATTCTGAAAACGCTAACGCTAAAGACTACAGTCGGATAGCCTTTTCAAAACGTTAATCTCTAACGCTAATGTCAAACAGGGTCTAAGATTTCATATTCAGATCATGCAGGCGGCTGTCTCAGAACAAATTAAGCGGGAATATTCCAGCAGAGCTTGGGAATTTGCCCAATTTGGATACTTTGGAATTGCACATGAACAATTTGGGTGGTCCCATCCCAAGCCAGCTGGGCAATCTCCAAAAATTGCAGACCATGTAACAAAATACGGAGTAATTAATTATACAAATTTTTCTGCTCTCCCATATAACTATTTATTTCCCAACAATGTTAATTGTGTTTCATCAATTCGATCTTTTGAAGGAGACTCAACCTCAACAAACTGACTGGAAACGTTCCACAATCATTTGCCAACCTTAATTCACTCACTTTCCTGTACGCATCAATTAATTAATTACTCCTATAAACTTATTAATTGCTAATTAAATACGGAGTATAATTGAACTAACTTAAATTGTGGAACCCATTGCATTGCATGCTGCAGTGATTTAACGAGCAACGCTCTCTCAGGAACAATTCATCTCGATCATGGTGCATTTTTAAAATTCACTTGTGCAAGGTCCGTTTCATCATTTGCTTGAATTTGTATACAACAATATATAATTATATATCTCCATACCCGAAAAAACTTAGGCTCCGTTTGATATACGGAATTCAAATTATGGAATTGAAATTAGAGACAACAATTTCAATTCTGCTGTTTGGTAGCACAAAAAATATATGGATTTGGATTTGGTAGTGCCAAAAATGAATAGTAATTGGAGAATTCAACTTCATCCAAATCAATTCTGTTGAATTTTAACTCCAGTTCAATTCCGTGTACCAAACGGACCCTTAATTATTTCATTTATCTATTTTTTTTTTATCATGGTCTTTTACTCTTTTAACATTTAACTTTCAAATAGTTGTGCTTAATAAACGTGAAGGAAGTTTATAAAGAGATGGAAAAAGCACACATATTTGGAGTTTTCGTGTCATCAGCTACTAATAATTCTTTTTTTTTTGTTGCTTTAGTTTTGTGTATGGAAATCCAGGTTTAGTGTGCGGTATATGATCGATCAGTTGATGACTATCCTTTAGAACACACATATATACTCTTGTTGTGTATAATGTCTTTTTATGTTCTCTATTATGTAACATGCATGTCTTTTGATAATTCTCATTAAAGTTACATCTTTGTTCGTTTTCCCTTTTGTAAGCCTATATATAGAGGCTCTATATGTTGAAATAAATGTGAGATCCTTCTCTTTGATCTCTCATTGCATTACTTCTCTTTTGATTTTTCATTGCACTTTGATCTTTCATTCGTATTCTTATCAAGGTATGTCTCTATCATTTTGTTCATAATAACAATATATCTATTATTTTTATTTTAAACACGTTATTATTACGATAGCAAAAATACTAATTTTTTAGAAATAACTCCCCTTCATCTCTTGTCCTTGTTGATATTATTCATGTTATAGATATATACAAATACATATACAAATACACATATTCATTTTACTTTTTTTAGTGAACTTGAACATATATATATATATATATATATATATTGGTTCATGTGAGAATGAACTTTGGTGAAAGAAATAAGAATGAATGTTATCTTTTAGATTGAGTGCATTGAACGGGTGTGATGGAATTAATCATTGATGAGTAGTCAAACTTTAAAAAGGGTAGGTATTAAATTGGTACGAACTAATTGCCCCATTTTCTACTTTTAGGGGCATAAAGGTAATCATGCATCAATTTCCTTATACACCGTACAAACATTAATAGGGAGCTCATTAAGACATTAATTTTTTATCTTTTAATTATTCTACTACATTATCTATTTTGAAATGATTTTTCGTACATAAGTTTGTCATTGACAAATAATATGCTATTCAAAACCACTCGTTGAGATTTATCTGATGCACCAATATTAAATATAAAGTTTTGATATTATATTTTCATATCTAAAAGTAAGAAAAGTAAAATTTATAAATACTATTTTTCATTATAATTTAACCATGTAAATAAATAATTTTAGACCGATATTTCAGGGTGTTACACACTATCTTAGTGCTACACTCATGTCCCAAATTAAGTCTCTGAATTTACTCAACATATTTTTAAGAATAATGAATTTTATAGTTGAAAATGCATCTTATTTAAGAATTGTTTTATATCTCACTTTTTGGATTTATTTTGAAGAGACGCACTTTGATATCTACATTTACACATATAATGTAAATGTACCGTAATGACCGATAAATGCACTATAATTTGACCATTAGATTTTATTTAATTTTTATTCTATTTATTTGTAAATTAGCGAAGAATGACTTATGAATGACTTTATATGTGATTAAAAAAACTGAGAATGCATTGTGCTCTAAACAAGTTTAATTTGAATTTGAAAAATAGTTTGCCTATGCAGGATTTGAACCCACACCTGTAGTACATACCGCTCTACTATTTGAGCTAATAGGCAATGATTTATTTATCAAATAGATTCTCTTTTTGCACTTGGTGCTATAAAATACAAGTATGCATTTTAATCTTTTAAAATTTGCATCATTCAATATGCATCATTGTTTGCAAAAAAACTTACTATCGAGAATATACAAATGCATTATATTTGTGTAAGGTGAATTTCATCATACTGTTCATGAAAATGCATAGTAACAAAATACAATATCTTTTATCTTGATTTTAAGTAAGCAATTTTCTTCTTATTTAAATGCATTATCATGATTCTAAGAATGCATTGTTTTCTTATTTTAATGCACTACCTTTTTCTAATTATACAAAATAATGATAACCCATCTAACCAAAGTTAATACATTTTATGATTTGTATGTTTAGAAAAAATTAGTACTAGAACTCAAGCTCAAATTTTTCTTCTAATGTGATGCATTAGGCACACAAGAAAATGTACGAAGTAAACTAAATTTTGTACATTCAGACACAAATATGCAGTAAGAGAGCTTTATTTTTGTATAGGCAAAAAATGCATTAACCTAGATAAAAATTAAATCAACCACGCTAAATTTGTGATAGGAGAAACCTGAAAGTGAAACTAACATAAAACTAAAACTAACTTCTCAATAATTAGACTCAAGAAGAACATACCTGTGTAGAGAGAATTTGAGCATTTTAGTTGATGAAAACTTAAAAAAATATAAAAATGCAGTGGGCCTAATTCCTTTTTATATAGGCCTAAAAATTGAAGGTGCTAGGGCATTTTCAAAATTCACAGTAACAAAAACATACCGTCAGTTTTCTTCTTGACCACACTGTGATTAACAATGCATTACTTTGAGTATCAGAATGCACTTAAGTAAATATTAGAATGCATAGAGTAACTAAAAAATTGATTCAACAATGGTAAGAGATTCATAAGAAAATGCACAGAACTTAAACATTAGAACACATAAAAGAGCAAACAAAAGACTTGTTCTTTAATTATATTCCATATATATTAAGATTGAATCATGGTTAGAATGCATTACCTTGTTTGAGAAATAAGAACATAGTCACAATCTATCAATAGTGATGCATATAGAGGTTGTTGTGAGTGTTTAGGAGATCTCTCGATTGCATTTGGGGTAGTAGCACCACATATTTTGTTCATTTGATTCTTAAAGGCATTTTATCAAACACCTTGTGTTCGGCCTGGTAACTTGAACCCAAACTGAGCAATCTTCCATCGCCCTTTCTACGACCATAGAGTAGACAAATAAAAAACAATCCTCGCAAGGAAAGGGATCCAATAAAAGAGAATTTGAGATCGTTGGGACTATTGTACCGATCTCAAACCTAGGAGAATTGTCGCACCACCTCAAGAAGGCCATAAAAAATTCAAAGGGGACATGGGTGATGAGTTAGATGATGAATTGATCAAGAAATTGAAAATAAATTGCGAGAAGATACCTCAATTTAGAACTCTGCCATGGATGAAAATAGAACGAATTACTTGGTCATGGATGAAGAAAAGGAAATCAGGAAAAGTGACAAAATTTTAGGGAGACAGAATAGGAAAGATACTATTAAGAACTAAAAGTCCTAAAATGCCATGTATGTAAACGAGATGAATCAACCAGATTGATCAAGATCTAATGGGTACAACGTTTTCTTATTTCTTTCGTAAGATCATATTCTCAACATAACCTATATATATATATATATATATATATATATATATATATATATACATACATACATACATACATATATATATATATATACATACATACATACATACATACATATATATATATATATATATATATATATATATATACTAGCATTTCTCCGCGCGATGCGCGGATTCTAATGCCCGATTTATTTTTAGTGTAATGTTATTTCTAGTGATGGTTATTATGATTTTTTAGTTTTATAGAGTTTGTGATGTTAATGGTCATAATTTAACTCTATGAGTTTATCAGGTATGAGATGATAAAGGTTATGGAGTAGTAATATTGCTTCGGGTCTTCAAGAGTGGAGAGGGGTCGGTACTCGGTATTGGAAATGACTTTCACTGAAGATCATATTAATATGTCAATGAAATTACATGGAGTTGTAAGATTGCTCACTTAAATTAACTTCTTACTTTATGGAGGTCATTATTAAGAGAAACCTTACCAGAAAGTCATGCCAAGAAGTCAGACCTCTTGGCCTTGTTAAACGCAGTTTCCATCCTAAAATATACCCAAAATACTCCCCAACTTTTTCTTTCTAAGAAATGCCAAACCAGAGACAAAAAAAGAAGGTTGTTACGAGTGAAATACTTGGTGTAACCTATCATACATAGAGAATTGGGAAAAATCGGAAAGAAAAGGGGAAGCCAAGCCGGCACAGATATAATAGCAAGAAGACCCCAATTATTAATCACCGGTGGGGGCGAAGAAGAATGGTAAAACCAATGTGCAAATAGTGAAACTTAGTGTACAAAAAACTATGAAGGAAAAGGTGCATGTTATATTTACCAAGGGCACCAAAATATCCCTCCCATTTTTTCTATGGATAAACTGATTCCTGAAGTCGCACAGCTCATAAGGACAACCTTTCATTTCTATCATTCTCAAAATTGAAAAGATGCCAAGTCAGAAAAGAATTCAATGATATCAAAATAAAAGATCTATAGCTTAAATTTTTTATATAAAATTTTATAAGGTTTAGAACTAAGTTTATCATGTACCTTTCTGCTCACGAAACGACACTTTTGAGAATCTGTAATAAAGTAGAACTACATTTATCAAGTAATAATGATTTCATACCAGTACTTCAATATGTTTTTAGTTATTCCATTCAAAATCATTTAATATAATATTTGAGAGTTAATGGTTTAGAATTTTGACAGGTGGACAAGTAATGTTCCACGTCCGCTTTTGCTTTTGGCTTCTTACTGTAAATCGCCCAAGCCTTTCCCAAATCAATTTCCGTTCCGTCTTCTTCGCGTCGCCATCTCCGTCGCCGCGCATGTCCTTCGCCAATAATCGATTGATTTTCGCATCTACACATCGCTATACGCAGATTCTTCAAAGATTCCATATAATCAGCATCAGAGAACCGCGATCAAAAGATATCTAGGTTTGTTTCCAAATTTCGAATTAGGTTTTTTTCCAAATTAGGTTTGTTCGACCCGTGCGTGGCAAGTGTTTCTAACTGATTCTTTTTTCAAACCAATATCATGGTTGTTTTGGCATATTCAAACCATTCCTTCAATTCAGCCGGGAAAGAAGCTAATCTTAATCAATTTG
Organism: Cuscuta campestris; assembly: GCA_900332095.2. Classification (NCBI taxonomy): domain Eukaryota; kingdom Viridiplantae; phylum Streptophyta; class Magnoliopsida; order Solanales; family Convolvulaceae; genus Cuscuta; species Cuscuta campestris. The sequence goes on along the minus strand of OOIL02005153.1, from coordinate 765,883 downwards.
TTTCTATGGATCTTGGAACGAAGCCCATATCTACAGAGGCATTGGCACCTGCTGAGAACTGTGCCACCAATCGACCTCGGGAGGTCCAAATTAGGTTTGTTTCCAATTTAATTTCTAATTCGGTTTGTTTCCAAATTTCCAAATTCAGTTTGTTTCCAAATTTCGAATTTAATTTTTACTAAATTTAAATATTTCTTAATTTTTTCTTCCAAATCTTGGATTTCAGACCACCCATCGTTTTCCATACTCCGAAAATTTAGGAATCGTCTCAACTCCTAAAAAATTCAAATTCCATTTTTTCTGGGCTCTCGATTTCCCCAAATGTTTTTCGCTAAAATCTTCAATTATGAATCCTGGCTTGATTAGAATTGTATTTCGTGTAATTACATTGGGGGAATTGACAATTACTTTTATCTAAGAGTGATTACATTGGGATAATTGTCCAAAAAGTTCCAAAACTGAGGTCTATGGAGTATTAATTGGTATGAACCTTACTAGGATGATATGAACACTGTCAATGTTGTGTTTTGCTCAAACTGCTCTATGTCTGTTTCACTGACTGAAATAGTTATCTCAAAAGTGTTTTTCTTGATTTATTGTGTTCCTGTAGAAATAGAAGCTGGGCGATTTGATTCTTATGCTGAAACAGAAGCTGGGACATTACAAAGTATGGAAAAAGGTGTTATGTCACCCTAGAAGCCACCATTCTTTTTTCCTTTTTATATGAATTTAGTTCGTTCTCATTTTGATTAATGCAAGATTTTAAGTGGAATTCATGTGACTAATGGTTTCAAGGAGTTACCTGCAGTTCTCTTTTTTTAAGTATGTTCTCTTAGTTCTTTAAATTTTATTTTTTTCAAGGGGATTCGACTGGATCTTTCCATCTTTTTTTCATTTCAATGGCCTTTGGTTGGGTCCTCCCCTCTTCTCCCCTTTTTTTGTTAAAAAGTAAAATTAAATAAATCCGGAAATTGACTATCTAAATCAATGCTATGAATGTCACTTCCCATCCAAAAAAATCTTATTTCCTTTTTTTAACTCTCATGCATCATAGTGAGTAATTGAGTATGTATTTATCACTAGCTTTGGATTTGACACTAGCAGATTAGCATTTTTATAGGTTGAATGTAAACTTTACAGGTTTAATGCAAAGCTTTTCTGTCATACAAACTTTGACCATTTACACCTTCCTCTTTCATTTTTACAGGTTCAATATAAAGTTCCATTTAGCTTTCATCAGTTTGCATAATATGGATGTCATCCCAATTATATTTCATACTTTCATGGTATTGACTATGCCAGTGGTTTGTACTCAGAAAGGTCTGTTCCCTAATATGTGAGTATATCTTGATCTATTTCAAGTGTTGTTAGCTATTTTTATTATTTTACAATCAGAATTTATCACACACACTTTTTGCGAATTTACTATTAACATGACTCCTTTATACATCAATTGTCCTATGAACATTTGCCCGTTTTATGTTGTACTTGCCAATGGATTGTGCACCCTGTCTCTCCGTGCTAAGCTCCCAACAATGCAACCATAAGCTGTAATTCAGATCCAATACTTTGGGTAATTCAAAATGATGTTGGCATCGTTGGTGATGCCGATATCAATATATCTATTTCTTGATTATTTCTTTCAACTTTTACTTTCAAGTTAAATGATGAATGCTAGAATCTGGTGCATATATGCTTTGTTAACCATATTTTGATATCACTAAAATGCTTTATGTTTATCAATGAATGAATCGATGTCTTTGTGGACCACTATTTCCTAAAGAAGTTATATCTCAATTAATCAAATGCATAGGAAAATGGCAGGATCCACATCGAGGTTTGTTTGGGGCAAATGACACAATTCTAAAACAACTCTTTTTCAATGGAAACTTTAGAACAATTGATGGGCATTGTTCTAAATTCATCTTCAAAATAATCTTTTGTGTTTGTATGGATCCTTTCGTTTTGTTGTTTTTTACTTTTAGGTTTCTTAGTTTGCTTCCATTTTAATAGCTTCTTTCCATTTGATTTATTTTTTTTATTCTTGATAGTTTCTTCTCTTAAAAAGCAATTCCAACTTGGTTATGAAAGACTTAAGGAAAACACAAACCAATTTGAAATGGAGAATGCAGTTACTGAAAACACACTACACTTATGAATGAAAACCCACTTTTTTTGGTCTCTTTTGCTAGGCAGAACGTAGACTGTGCAGCTGGGAATTTTATGTTGGAAAAATTGCATTATGATTTGGTCTATCAATTAGAATGACTGACTGGGGACCTTACGGATTGGACTTAATGTGTTTTATGATGTAACATTCTGTCCATGCTCAATATTTGATAGGCATTGACACCATAGCCATCAATGGCAATCTTATGAGACCATCTTCTATTGTAAATCTTCAAGTGAGATTTCACAGAATAAGTCAATGTTCTTTTTTGGTGTAACGCCACTGTGTTTGATAGGCAGCTGTGTTTGAGTCTTTCTTGGAAAAATTGCATTATGATTTGGTCTATCTCTAAGAATGACTGACTGGGGACAATACAGATTGGATTTAATCCGTTTTATGATGTAACACTCTGTCCATGCTCAAAATTTGATAGGCATTGAGACCATAGCCATCAATGGCAGTCTTATGAGACCATCTTCTATTGTAAATCTTCAACTGAAGATTTCAAGAATCTTACTTGACTCATTACATGATACTCCAAAGGTGTTGACTGTCAAATATTGAGTATTTTAGCATAGAATATGGACCTCAGGAAATGGTTATAACTTAAAACATAAAAAGACTCACCTGTAATTGGCACACGTTTCTCAACCTTTGCAAAATCCATCTGCTTACTTTCATTCAGCTTTCTTTCATCTACACTCAAAGGGTCTTTCATGTCTTCATCATAGTACATTTTTGGTATTAATCAATAGTTTTGTGGTACTTCTGTGAACCTTCAGAATTGCACACACATTTTTTTATAACCAACTTTCTTGTGTTAGAACAATAAAAGTGTAGGTACTTTTGTGGTACTAAACCTGCCAGTTTTTTTGAATGATAAACAAGGACTGGAACTTTTTTAGAGATAAAAGTTCATAAACTTATCTCATTTTATAGAACAAAACTGCCTGTAACTAATATTTTTAAGGAAGCAACATTTATTCTTGATGAAAGTTAATTAACTTTTTTACTCTTTATCATGCAGAGTTTGATTGAAGCCTTTGAGGAATCTAAGGATGATCGCTTGGAACGGGATGTGGATGTTATCACTGATTCTACTCTCAATAAAAGAATGAAAGACATGGAACATTATCATGGAGGTGGGGATGAGTCGAGCAATAAGATGAAGGATATCAAAATAGAGAAAGACTAGAGACTAGATATTTCTTTTTACGGTTTCGACGGATCCGTCTCTTTATTTGATATGTGTTTATTTAATTTTTGCATTAGACAATTTATGATTTATAACTGTTGGGTTTGTTTATGCAGTAATTAAAACGGGTTAAAGGCTTCAAGACTTCCATTTTGGGCACTTATATCTATATACTGCATAATATACGGATTTTTTAATTCAATATATACTATTCTTCTTGCTTTATATTTTCGCTCTACTTCGGGAATTCAATAACTAAGGGAATTAAAATATTTGATACTTTTCTTTTATTTTCAATTGTGGATTATTTTTTCAAAATAAATAATTAAATAAATAAACCTATGGAAGTTTTTATCGACGAAAAACTTGGTTGTTTCGGATTCACTATAGTACAATCTTCCTAGTGGCTCTGCCCTCTTTTAATTCTCCCTATCGCGAGAATTACAGAGATGTCGTCGCCTTCCCAATTCCCAAGCAACGTTGCACCACTTCAGACACCACAACAGAGTATGGCCTCAAATCTCTAATTTCTTCTCTTTATTCTATTTCTTGAATTCTAATTTAAGCTTTCATTTTTACATTGTTTAAACCTGATTTTAGCAATTTTTTAACTCGAAATTGGTCTCCTACATGTCGATTACGAATAAGTATCAAATCCTATTGTCAAATTTTGCACCCTTACTTTCAAATTATATTTTAATTCAAACTGTTAGTTTGATTCTCTGATGGTGGAATTTAAGGAATGTGACTCAACAATTGTTTGGAAAAAGTCAATGATTTTTACCTGGATTCATTGAATTTCAAGAACATGGACTAAACATTGCCTATGATAATGGATTTTTCATGGATTTTTACCTAGCATTCTATCTATGGTACTCCGTAACATTCTATAGAAAAAATTTAATCGTTAACGACATATTGAGTGATTCCTTATGATAATGGATTTTTCATGGAGATATAACTAATTTCATTTATTCGAAATTGCATCATTAAGAACATATTGACCTAATTATAAGTCATTAATTTTTTTAAAAAATAAAAATTATATGAGTGATTCCTTAGGAGAATGGATTTCAATGGAGATATTACTAATTGATCTTTGAGAGTTGATGAATGAGAATGATGACATGTGGTTAGCTGTTTTTTTTCATAATGTGAATACTGTAAGAATATTGCCTGAAAATAGTACCGAGTATGAGATTTTAAGATTCATTTGATGGGTTAGCTGTTTTCTTCGTAATGTGAATGGAAGATTAAGATTTTAACCTAGATTTTATGCTTCAAATTAAAAATGATGATTCATGAGGACAAAAGTGATTTCATGTTATATTTAGATCTTTTAATCAGCCACATGGATTAATGAGATTCTAAATATAGAAAATATTCGTAGAAAAATCCGTTTCACATAATCTGTGTGCATCTGCTCATATTTAAATATTTGATACATTCTTTTCAATTTTTATATACATGAATTTTAGTTAGCATACTCTATTTATATCGTATCTAAAATTCTATATTATATTTAATTTTGTTTTTTAATTATTTACTTAAAACAAAAAATTAACAGAGTTAAAAATAACATGTGTTCGACCCCGTGCATTGCACGGGTTAAATACTAGTTTATGAGTTATATATAAAAGTCTGTGCAGGCTAAATTATTTAAATATGTAGGCTACATAAATCAGGTGGGGCTAAAATTCAAGATGAAAAAAGCAAGGGGAAACATCAGTGAATGAGAGAAATTGTTAGCTATCCATTCTTTATTCTTATCTCACGATAATGAAGGATTACATAATAATAATAATAATAATAATAATAATAATAATAATAATAATAATAATAATAATAATAATAATAATAATAATAATAATAATAATAATAATAATATCAAGTAATAATAATAATAATAACAATAACAACAACAGTTGAGTGGAGTCAAGGAGGGATGAGGGTGTTCAGACCTTACCCCTACCAAGAAAGCAGAGAGTTTCCCAAGAATTTAATCATTCATACACTCCTAGCCAGTAAAAAAATATCAAAATGATTACCATGAGGAGTAATTAATTCATTCACTTTTTTACCGACCTTACTAAGAGACGAGATAGAGTTGTCTGCAATACAATTTGGGATGAATTGCCAATGGTTTTGTTTTATAAGATATTGTTTATCTTATACCTTCAAGGATCTTTCCTAAAAGAAACAGTATGCTTCTATCTCCAATCCAAATAAGGTAAACTTCTGAACTGTAGATAGTTGTAACCACCATTATACCTTCCAAATGCTTTTATTTATTGACTTTTTCCTTAAGTAATAAACTAAGATTCACATATCTTATACTACCTCCGTCCCTAAATATTTGCCACATTTGTATTTCCAATGCAAAATATCAAACTTTTTCAATTCATTTTATTTACATATTGATATTGAAATAAAAAATAAAATTTACATATCAAAAAACTACATGAAAAGTTCTTCGAAATAAGAGGTGTCAAGAACATTTTATTTTATCAAATAACCATTGAAAACTTAGAAATAAACAAAAATTCCCGCAACTGCTGAAAAAGCAAATGTTGTGAATATTTTGGGACGGAGGAAGTATATCAATTTAAACTGAAATCTTTACTTTGGAACTCTTAAGCATTTTCCATGGCAAATTGAGGTATAGGATTATAAACACCATCCCAAAATTTAAGAACATAATTCACTACAAAATCAATGGTTTTCCCGTGATTACAAGCTTTCAATAAAATTCCTCAATCAGATTGCATTATTGTGGTATGGAAATATAAACACCATTGTTTTAGATCCAATACTTTTTTCCCGGTTACTCGGTAACTAAGACTATAACATTGTTTTCCTGCAGCCACACCGACCAAGAAGCAAAACAGAGTTGATGCATCTTTTTGTGACTAAGCTTGGTAGTATGCATTTTTTTTTGTAGTAGTATGCATTTCAATTTAATAGAAAGCAGGGTGTGGTTAAAGGAGACTATTTGAGTTTTTCCTCTTTCTTGTAAGGTAAAAAAAGGATATGTGTAAGAGCAAAAAGGAGAAACATGAATATTTATGATATTAAAACTGTACCACAATTTTCTTGCACCCATATAGACCAAGAAGCAAAACCGAATTATTGCAGCCTTTTGTGACTAAATTTGATAGTATGCATTTCAACGTCGTGGTTTAAAGGGTAGTGTTAAAAGAGACTATTGGAGTTTTTTTTCTCTTTCTTGTAAGGCAGAATAAGGAATATAAATCTGACGTGCATCTAACAATTAGGTGTATCAGATAAAAGAGAGAAGTTGCAATAAAGAACAAACAGACTCAATAAGCCTTAAAATATTCATGGGAAAAATACGAGCAGAAGTTTAGAATAATTTCAAAAGAAGAAACTTACATCATGAACTTGAAAATTGCTATCCATATTTCCTGGAAAACAGAAAAGAAAACACGATAAATTAGATACTATTCAAATCAAAATATCCTAAGTATAGATAAAAATAAAAAATCAAAACAAAACAATGTTTAATAAAATCTTTCATCAAAAGCATGACCGCAGAAGAATAGAAATAGGAATTTATATAGCCTCCAAGTATAATACTTAGAAATGAACAAAGCAGACGACAGAGATGAAAATAAGCTAAAATGGAACGGAAAAAACACATGACATAGGAATAACTCCAGTGAGCTCCACATTCCTCAATTTCTACAAAGCTTCTTGTTGCTTATAAAATAATGTCCACAAAATAGGGAAAACATGAAACACACATATCATGAAGCGTCCAAGAGAGAGAGAAAGAGAGGGAGAGAGAGAGAGAAGTGTAATTTTCTATGGCACCTCTTAATTGAAAAATCATCAGCAACATTATCCAAATTGGTTATAATATTATATTATTAAATATAAATAGAGCATTTCAAATATTTGAACTCATAATGACACAAATAATCAAATATCAAAAGGATGTTTTATTCTCATTTTAAAAACACATTCAAAACTTCAAAGCTAAATAGATAGCTACAAGGATCTACAATTCGTGCATTGATCCAGCTTTTGGCTTGTAAATCATGTTTTGCATCTTTTGCCACTATTTACAAATCATGTTTTGCATCTTTTGCCACTATTTACAAATGCATTGATTCAGCTTTTGGCTTATAAATGCATTAGTTCTTCTTACCACTATATTCTGAAAGTAGAAATCAGAATCAAAGAACCTTTCAATTTGGTAAAACTTAAAAAGAGATGAAAGAACTTACACAACCATTAAATTATGAAAATCTGGGTAAGGGACTGATGTCCTTTTATCTGGGCTTGAACTCCAACACCTTTCTGAACTGTGAAAAGCAACCTTGACGTGAAGATGAGGTGGACTTCCATAGTAGGCGAGAGACCTATACACATATAGTGAATTCTCTTTAGTATACGTAAAATCAGTGGAACAGAGTCATAGACACCACGAGGGAGATGAAATTTCATTCTAGAAGAAGCCGGCCTAACATTAGATACAAACATATAGAAAAATACAAAATGTTGAATAAACAGTAAAATAAGTCCTTGTTTTAGTGTTTTACATACCACGACACATCACTTGTGAATGAAGCACTAAAAAGCCTGACAACACTTTCAACAAGATGAAGAAGCTCTGGCAATGACATAACATTATTTGATGAACCTTGGTTAATAAACTGAAGCTGATTCAAATAGATCATGTCACTTAGCTATCTAAAGGTCATATTAATGCCAATGCCATTTGTTTGATCTAGAAATGACAACAAACCCAAAGGGCAATGCCACACTCAATGCCTCCGCTAAACAGATTAGGATTTTGACCTAAGATACAAAAGTCACAAAAATTTGATGGAGCTGTATAAAAAGAAAACACAACAGCAACATTTATTTCATCCCATCAGCGTCATTCTCCATTTATAATCCAAAAGCCATAGCAAAAAATTAAAAGTCCTTACTGATTGTTCAATCACAGCGGACACTACCCAGCCGAGGTCTGTCCATTCAGAATCATTTTCTTCCAATTCATCTCTTTTAGATACATTAGAGATGATGGTTTCTGCATGACATTAGACCTAAAAGAATTATGTCCTACACAAGACAAGAGAAACCAAATAAATTAAAAAGACATAATCCTATAGCCATTAGAGAACTCCTAAATATTGCACCTATATTTCAACTAAGAGCAAGCTGTATGTAGGAGCATCACCCCAGTACATGTTGTTGCCAAAACAAAACCTACTTCTCTGGAAAACACTACTTATAATCATCTTCAATTTTATATAATTCAATCTTCACCTACTTGCTTGGCAAAAAGTACATTTAAAACTCAAGCAATAATACTATTTACAACCCAGCTCAAACATTAAAAAAACAAAAGAAGTATATTATAAAGTTCATCCTCAATAAGTTCCTTACTCTGAAGTATCATTTCCTTAAAAACACATCACCAGAAAGCAGCATTTCATCCTCAATAAGGTATGTTTTCACCAGAAAGCAACATTCCATCCATAATAAGGTCTGTATTCCTAAAAAATAATAAGAAAAGATCAATTCATCCTCAACAAGTAGCATTAAAATTATGTTTAGCAAATATTTTACCCACAATATGCTCCACAATGAACAATTCATCCTCTAAATTCAAATCTGAAAAAGGAGAAGTACCATATTATATTAAATACAAGTGAACTACAAAACATATGTTGAATTTAAAAAACATAACAACCACTAAATCACACTAATGCATGAGCTCGAAAATTAAGCACAATTTAACAATAGTGAAGAATTTTAAAACGTAAGTAAAAGATACTCCGTAATAATTAAGAGATGAGTGGTCACCAGTATTGCTTGCAATTGAAATGCTGCTGCTCCACAGTTAGAAGGGTGCTTTTATTTTTATTTTAGGTCTTAGACAATGAATCAATCAATCAAAACTTTGTGATAAAAATAATGAAATAGAGAACCCTACTTTGAGATTTTGAAAGGACTTATCTTCATCATCACATCTCCAATATTGAAAAAATGGCAAAATAATGCAATAGAGGAATAGCTTGAACCATGAGAAGTGAAACAAAAGAAAGAAATTAAATACCAAAGATGTATCATGAACCACACCTAAAAAATGTGTCCAGTTTGGAAATTCCTTGATAAAATATCCTGCATCTAGAATTAATTGGCTAACAATACTTAAGCTATGAATCTAGAAATAGAAGACACAAAATTAGAAAAATCCTATGAATCGTACCATGAAATTTGCACATCTGATATAATTTCCTTGTTATTAAGATTGAGTGTGGTGGGTTGTTGCTGCTTCGGCGGGAAATACATGTTTCGCTATAAATTAGCAGTGAACAAAAGATAGTGTACAGATCCACGATTAAGGCCGTGATCCTAAAAGGGGTCAGAGAATCAGAAAAATTATTCGAAACGTACCTGCTTCTTACTTCGAAGTATGGTGGGTTGCTGATGCGTCGCCGGGAAATCTGCAAGCAGGAACGAAGACACAGCCGGGTAAATTAGAAGTCGGACTATATTTGGATGGAGATTTGCAGATGCTTGGACTACAAATAGACCAACTAACGTCGTAAGGGTAGTTTAAGAATAAGAAACCGGCGTACAACTAATTAAGCTATGCGTATCTTTTTTTTAACGGCAAAACTACATTTAATTTGAGGGTACCTAACCATGGTAGCCATTTATAAGATATGTAATATATATATATATATATGTATATATGTTGAATCTTAAACTCCTAAATGTTAGACAATGCGTGCAACTCTAGAGAGGGGGTGAATTGAGTTGTTGAGAACGTATACTGATTTTTCCCAGAATTCCACGGAGTAAAATAAACGAAAGTGCGGCAGAAATAAAAGAGAGAATGCAAAGAACACACCGATAAAATCTATACTGGTTCACCACCTTGTGGCTAGTCCAGTTTCCCGAGAGACTCTCTCGAAGCTATCACTACTTATCAAACTTCAACGGGTGCTTGACAAACTGTTTACAACACGAGAACTTGAATCCCACAAGCCTCGACACAACCGCTCGTAGATGTGCCCTCGACAATACTTCACACCCAAGACTTAAGTCACATAAGTCTTGTACAACAAGAAGAATAACCTAATTAACCTTCTTCAGCCTCACAATAATAGCTCTCACAAGAGTAGTAATGTGAAAAGATATAAGCTCTATGGATGACAAGAACACTCTATTGAAAACAAATAGTTTTCTCTCAAAATATATGGATTTGGGGAAGGTTTAAATGGAGGATTGGGAAATTTGCAGTGAATAGGACTAAAACATAAGTCATTTCTCAATGTAGGAGTTAAACTTTTTTATTTCCTAAATAGGACTTAATAATGACTAGTGAGAAGAATAATGTCTAAGTGATGTTGGACATTTAGTTGAATAAGGACTAATAGATAATGACCAAAAGTCCTACATTGGGAAATAAAAACATATGGTCCTATATTGAGAAAGTCATTATGTTTTAGTCCTATTTAGGTAAATTACTCTATGGGGTGTTTAGGGAGTGTTTCTTGTTGTTAAAAATGACCAAGGAAGTATGTTTAAATAGGCGTTGAAAGAATATATCCGTTGGTCCAAGAAAGGGAGTAGTGGTGAAAAATGCAGCAATTACTCTATTAATTTGGTACAAATAATCGATTAATTTGGTCTGAGTAAAAATTCTTCTTGATGAAAAAGTGATAATCGATTATTTCAAGATGGATTAATAGATTAATTGGTTCTGAGCGAAAATCCTTAAACAGACTAAAAAGATATTCGATTAATGCAAAGGGTGTTAATCGATTATTGTCTCAATAAAGCCCAAACATAAACATATCAAGCATATGTGCGAGGTGGAAGATGTTTTGGATTTTTGGGTTTGTTTTGGACAAGACAAACAGGATAAGGAGGCTCCCAAATCCAGCAAATTAATTCAAATTTAAATTTGAATTAAGAGATTGAATTTTTTGTGTAGAAAATGAGTCCCAAAAATATTTTGTGCCAAAAAATATAAAAAAATATTTGAATAAAATATTTTTGCTGACCAAAAATATTTTCTAATATTAAAAAAAAGTATTTTAATAAATGTTTGACACACCTTTTGTAACTGATTCAATGAAAGCATTTTTGAACAGTTGAAAAAGGAATTTTCAACTGACACCTAAATAACAAAAAATCAAAAAAAGTATTTCGGAGCATCCACTACATTTTTGTAGTCTTCAAACACCCTATCCATGGTGCATCTAAAAATGAAAATTAGGTCCCAACCACTTTTGGATCCTGAATGGTTAGGAACATAATAATAGTTTCTATAATATGCCAAATGCCGATGTTTAGTAAAACAAACCAAGGCTATGTGTCCAATCTTCCCACAATAGTGACAACAAATATTCTGATTAAACATTTTCCTTGGTTGTGCAATATTATTTCTAGGTTTACTATTCCCCTTAAAATTCCTAGATTGCACACCATTATTTCTAGGTGATCTATATTCATTCAAAGTGTTATTTCTAGGTTATCGATCTATTACTAACAATCCCGTTTTAAAAAAATTAATTTTCTTAATATTGTTTTTCCTAAAATAATCGTTCTCCTTTTTTAAATTATCTAATGTGCTCCTAAGTTGTTCTACTTCAATTTTTGAGGAATCACACAAGTAGAGCATGGAGAATTAGGCTTATTTAAGTTAGCCTCATCAATTGCCTTAAGTTTATTTTTAAGGTCTTCATTTTCATTTTTCAAAAATATGTTTTCCTTTTTCAAAATATGTAAGCTTAATTTGAGTTGATTTAGCAATTTTAGAGGTGATAAGTTGTTTTTGGGTTAGTTCTTTTTATTCTTTTTTAGGCATTTTTAATGTTCTTAGAATTTAATTTCTAGTCTTTTAGCTTAGTTTTATTTTAATTCTTAATTTTACAATCTTTTATTTTTCTTTTATAAACAATAGTTTTTAATCATTTTTATTAAATTTTATTATTTTTATTTTATTTTTCCTAACCCTAGTTATCAGATATCTTATTTTTTGAAAAAATATAGCAAAAAGCCAAATCAAAAAGTTTAAAAAGAAAAGATTGAAATTGAGTGGAGCCCAAACCCATCATTGTAAAAAAATAGCCCAACACTCCCCTCCTCCGACATCTTTTGATCTCACGCAAGGAAAAAAAATTGAGAAGAGCAGCTAGGGATGGCAACGGGTCGGGTTCGGGTCGGATAGTACTATACCCGAACCCGACCCGACTTTTAAAACCGAAACCCGAACCCGACCCGAAACCCGACATTCTAAGTCAAAAACCCGACCCGACTCGAACCCGGCATTTCAATCCAAAACCCGAACCCGACTTTTAACCAATAATCAATTCGACGTACCCCAATAATTTTAAAAGGATTAAATCTAATTTTTTTGTGTCTCTTTTTTGTGTCTCATTTTTTATTAAGAATTATAAAAATGATTAAAAAAACCATACTTGATTTAGTAGCACTTTGTCAAGAGATTATACGAAGTGCTAATTATATCCATAGATAGGCTTTTATGTTATTAAATATTCGGGTTTGAGTCGGGTCGGGTGCGGGTTCGGGTCGGGTCGGGTAAAATTATAAACCCACACCCGACCCGACCCGAAGTCGGGTTCGGGTAAAAAAATTCGGGTCGGGTTCGGATTATTTTATTCTCGGTTCGGGTTCAGATATTTTAGTGCTCGGTCGGGTCGGTTAAGCTCGGGTTCGGGTTGAATTGCCATCCCTCCCTAAGAGCAGCGGCTCTTCTTCTTCATCGGGCAACAGCGAAGTAACGGCCTCTCCTCCAATGTTCGCTGCAACTGGAAGTAATTCAACGGTAAATTACTCCTTCTTGCTATAAATTGGGAGGCCGCGACTCACAAACGAAGAGGGGAAGCAGAGGGGAAAACGAACAGGAACCAAGCAGCGGACGGCCGGCAGACGCGAACCGGCGGCGGCAAAAACTCCGGCAAGCGGTGGGCAGTCTCCTTCAAGCTCTATTTCTTTAATTTCATCATACTCTTCAACATTTGGTAACCCTTATTTATCAATTTTTATTTTTTCCCTCTAATTCTATGTAAAAGTTCATTTTTAATTTAATTTTACATTTTTTGTTTATTAGTTTGTTCCAAAAATTCCAAAATAATGGTCGGTTTTCTTTTATGGTTTTTTAATGTTTATATTAATCCCAATGAACGAGAATTGATTCAAATTAGTTTTTCTTCAATTATTGAGCAAGTCGTTGTTGAATTGGTTGAATTGTATAATTTGATTTCATAAGTAGGTTGGTATGTGGAATTCGGTTTTTGTTGAAGCTATTTTAGCTCCATAAGGTAGTTAAATGAACTCCGAATTCATACGTGATTCTTTGTTGTGTTTGTGTTTGTTGATTTTAAGGATTTTGGACTTCTTAGCCTCATAAGTTGGTTCATTTTTCTTAGAATTCGTTATTGAGTGATTGTTATGTTTTCGTATGTTTGTTTGTGTTTTCATAAAATTAAGGTTGTTTAAGCTCAAAAACAATTCTCAATTTATTGAAAATATATTGTGTTCATTTATGTGAATAGAAAAAAAGTCATTGGTTTGAGAAGTTCATGGAAATTTGTGAAATGTGATCATCATTAGGAGAAAAAGTTTGTTAAATGCATAAGGTATTGGCGGTTTGTGAATAGATTTTGTATGAGAGTTGAATGCATAATAGATTCTCTCGTTTATAAAATTTTCCTATTGTGAAAGTATGTTTTCATGCTTGAATAGAGAGTTGGGGTTCTAAGGTATATTTCAAAACGGACCTTTGAATTGCATGACTCCGGGCCGTGTGGAGAGTTGACAATCTTCCATATCGTGGTTAAGGAAATGAATCGACTCGGCCTTTGATTGATTTTTCCTATTTTTAAGTGCGTAAGTTACGTAATATATCGTCTACGTGCCTATTATACGTGTAATGTTCGATTTGTGTTTGTTCTCTTCTTCATTTTGTTTCGGGTTCTTGGCGGTGTTTCTTAGGTTACCTAAGTTCGAGGAGATGATAATCTTTAGAGCTTGTTTTCCCCCATTTTATCAAAAAATCGAAAAATAAGAAAACTAAAAAAACTAAAAAAATATTTACTTTTCATCCAACAACCCCCCCCCCTTTGTTATATTGTTTTAGTTTATAGCATAAGTTTTTTTTACTAAGTTATATTATAAGTTTTTGCTTATAAGTTATAAATATAAGTTCTTTATACTATTTTATTAGTATATTTTTAGTATGTGTTTAGTGTTTTACGTTATATTATAAGTTCTTTGTTTATATAAGTTACTTCCTCCGTCCTATAATGATCTTCCCAGAGCACTATTCCAACTTCACGGGAATTTATATTTATTTGTGTTTTTTCATGGCCTATATGATAAAATAGAATATTCTTGTCACCACTTGTTTTGTTGAACTTTTGGTGTAGTTTTTAAATATGTATATTTTATTTTTTATTTCTATACCAATATTTAAATAAAATAGATTGAAAAAACTTGGGATTTTTCTTCGTTTTGCGAACCGGGAAGATCATTATAGGACGGAGGGAGTATATTTATAAATTTTTATATTTATTTAGTTACAAGTTTTATATGTCTTGTCATATGTGTAGTAGTTAGTTTGTTTTGTTTAGTAACAATGTGTGTGCATGCTATTTTGATTTCAAAAGTACAAACTTTCTCCGTGGAATCGACCCTTACTTGCCCTAACTATAGTTTTATTTGATTATATATTGGGGGTTAGCTAAGGATAATTTATAAATTTTTAATTTGTTTTAGACCAGACGACGGGTCTTCAACAAATTTTGGCGTCGTTGCCAGAGAAAGTCTTGTATGAAATAATTTAGTATCTGATTGTATTCTTTGTTTTTTGTTTGTTAGTGAGCATGTCGTAGTACCTATTTTCTTGAGTTCTAATTCTTTTTTACATGCTCATATAATTGAGGTTATGCGTGCTAGAAGTTATCTAAAATCAGCCTTATTGAAACTCTTGAATGCTGAATTGTGCTCCAAATGCTGTTTTTATGAAATTTCAGGCCTATTTTTCACAAAAATTACATTTTGACACTATTTTCTACATTTTGTTTGGCTGATTTATGTATTTAATTGGTCATATATGTTGCATTTGTGCTGCTTTGTTCATTTTTTTTATGAGTAGAACATGTATGGTTTGATTAGGCAAGACTTGTGTGCTGATCTTGAAGCTTATAAAGCTAAATATGCAAGAAAAAAACAGATTTGTACTTGCTGATTTTTTTAGAAATCTGCACTACTCTTGCTATTTTTGTCCCTTAAGAGCACTGGGTATACATGTAACACCGACCGGCGTTAGGGACATTTTAACGCCCCGGCGGCGTTACCCGGGCGTGAGACGGCCTGCGTCAAAGGAATGACGCTTCGTCATTCTCTTCCCCTCCCCCCTTTAACGGCTATAATTGCCGTTGGACCCAAAAAAAAGATCCTTATAAATTCAAACGCCCCCTCCCAATCTCTCACACCTTCCTTCTTCACTCTTCTTCTTCCCATAATTTCGAAATCACCCCCTCTCTTTTCAACATTAATCCTTCCGGCTCCGGCTTCTTTCCCGATGATCTCGCGCCGAGCGACGCCGCGATGTGGTTTTACCAAGAGTGGGCGATCGACTGCCGATCTACGAGACGCAACAATCGGGGTACGTCGAGCGAGATTCGGTTCCGGAGACTCAACCGGAACCGACCGGGTCGAAAAAAAGTACACGCCGGAAAAGCCACAAAGCCAAAGCCACGATGACCGAGGCGACACGGTCAATCCAAAAGTGGACGCTGGAGGAGGAGTGCTTATTGGCGTCGGCTTGGGTTGACGTCTCCGAGCATCCTATCATTGGTAAAATATTTATTTTTTCTAATATATTTATGTTTTTATTTATATATATTATATTTAATCGTGTCTAAAAAAATTGTGTTATACTTTTTTAAAGGTTCGGAGCAAACGAAGGATGCGATGTGGGATCGTATCGAGGAGAAGTTCTTCACGGCGATGAACAAGGACGGCTCCTACCGAACCCGGGACCAACTCACTTCCAAATGGAGCCACATCAACCATAAAGTCCGAAAGTTTATCGGAGTTTACGAGGAATGCTCCCGGTCCCGGAGGAGCGGGACGAACGATGCCAATGTTCTCCGGCTTACCACGGCCCGGTATCAAGACGACGGGCACCAAGGCAATGTGCCCATCAATCTTTGGAGGATTTTGAGCCGTTCCCCGAAGTGGCAACAACTCAACAATCCCGACGGCGGATCGTTCCGGAAAAGATCCTCCGTCGACGAGACTATCGGTTCGACCGATCAAATCCCTCCCTTCAACGTTGCGGATTCCGATGACGAGGACCCCATTCCACGGCCGATCGGAAGAAAGAAGGCAAAATCCATTGCCTCGGGTTCGGGAGGGTCCGGCTCTGTTTCCGTTTCTTCCCGCGACGAAATCGGTCGGGAAATGGTTGAACAACTTCGGGCGTTCAATCTCCGAGAACAAGAGAAGTTGAAGCTAAAGGAGAAGGAGTTGAAGCTAAAGGAGCAGGATGCCGAGATGAAAGTCATGGAAACCGACCTTTCTACGTTGTCGGAGATTGGATGAATGCTCTACGAGCAAAGAATAAAAGAGATCAAGGAGAAATATAATTTTCCTTAGTTTTTTTATTATTGTATCTTTTTTTATTATTTTCGCTTTTTTTTAAATTAATGAATGTATTTTTTTTATTTAATGAATGTATTTTTTATTATTCATGTTTCAATATAATTAAATAATAAATTAATTACATTTTATTAATTTAATTTTAGAAGATGTATATTTAAAAATGTAAAAAATGAAGGTTTGAAGCCCCAGTTTGAAGCCCCGGGGATTCAAACCCATTTCCAGTGAATTTTGGGTGTAAGTTAAAGCTGACGTGGCAGAGAGAGAAAGTTTGAAGCCCCGGTTTGAAGCCCCGGGGCTTCAAACGTATTTCCAGTGCCCTAAGAGTGCTCCTTTGCTTCAAATATGAACTACTCCGTATAATTGATTTACCTTTCTTGGGGACAATATTTTGAAGCATGCCATGATGTTTTTATGTTGATTTTGATGTTTTAGGGGCTGAATTTCTGATAAAAATTGATTGAAAGTGCTGTTTTTTTAAAAAAATCTGCATTCTTTTCTTATGTGCAAAATAATAATTTTTTATGTTTCTAAGATGCTTATGTACTAAATTTTGAATCCTAATTGTTAAAACTTGTATGGGAACTAATGTGGGAGCATTTAGCATGGGTTTTCAATCTTGTCTTGATCCTTATATGTTCCTCGTTGCTCTTAAAATGAAAAAATGTAAAAAATCTGTTTCAAGAAGACTTTGAAGCCTATTTGTGCATCTTTAAATCTGATTTTTCCATTCTTAATTCAACATAAACTGCTATTCTTAGAGCTAAAGTCAATTCTTGATGCTTATCCTGTTTTTATTTTTTATTTTGGATGTTTTAAAGATACACACTTATCTTACTACTGTTTGCATTAAGTGAATATTTATTTGCTAGTAGTAAGCTGTGTCTAGCCAAAGACGTTAAATTGGATGGCTTATGGGAGGCAACCCACTTTCTTTTTAAGTTTTTTTCATCTTTCTTTAAAAAAAATTATTTTTACTTATAACTTCTAGTAATTGTTGTATTTTTTTCTCTTTTTCTCTTTTAGTTGTTGATTGAATTTTTTTCCTTTTTAATATTTTTTTAACATGACCCACTTATTTTTATATCATGTTTAATATTTCTTTAAGTTCCTTATGCAGTTATGCTTACTTTTAACTTTAACTTCTTTAACTTGTTGTTGTACTTTTTTTCCCTTTGTGGTTGTTAATTAGATTTTCTTTTTCCTTCTTTTAATAACCAACTTACTTTTCTTACTTTTTTTTCTGTATTGATGTAATATTACTTGTTCTAATTATAGGATTATTTTTTTTCTTTTCTCTTTCTTTTAGTTTATTTAAAGTGTAAAACAAAAAAAAACGATCTTGTTGAGCTTAATTGTTTTTTTACTTGTGCTTCTAACCATCTACTTTGAGAGCTTTTTGCAAAATTTGTTGAGTTTTAGGTGAAAGCATAGGTGTTTGGAGTAAAATTCTGCACAGTAAGGTGCAAAATCTGTTATGAAACCGCGATTCTTGGTGCCCGAGTATGGGTACTGTCAATTTCAATTTCCTTAAACCTTGGGTGTTTACATTTGATTTGATCATATATGGGCTGAAAATCTAAAAATTCTACACTCTTAAGGCTGATTTTTGGGTACTAATGGAAATTCTCTGCAATTCTCAATCTGATTTTCGGGCTATAAATTGAAAAATATGCACTTTGTAAGCTATTTTTTGAGTGCAAAATGAAAATTCTACATCTTTCACAGCTTTTATGTGCTTACTTAGGAAAAAAATCTACATATTTAAAATCTGATTTTTTGTTCTTCAACACTAAAAAATTTGGTCTTAGTCTTCTTTTTGCAGATTTTTAGGTCCAAGAAGAGCATGATAAAGGATGGAAGTGATGAATTGATGCCGCGTATACTTTTTAATTTGCATTCCTCACCCTTTCTTTTAGTTGCATTCCCCTTTCCCCTTCTCTTCTCGCTAAGTCTGTGCTTACTTAATATTGTCATATCATATAGATGCATTGAGGACTATGCATAATTTAAGTGTGAAGGAGGTTCTAGTGTTTATGTCGTTGTTTGGGGGAGTATACTTTTGGGCATTTTTTTTTCTCGATAAGTTTTGGGTCTAAATATTTTATTATTCTTAGTTGCATATCTCCTTTGTACTTTATTCTGAAAGATAACATATGTATACTTTATGAACTCGTCTTGAGTCTTATGCCCATTTTCTTGGTAAAATAACCTTAAAGTGTTTGAATTCTTCTAAGCATTCCTTACAATTTTGTTTTCTAGAACTGGTCATCCACATATTATCTAGATGCTATTTTAATAACCTTATGTGATCTTTAAAATTTGAAAAAAAAACAGTTTTAGGAGCCTTTTTATTTTGTAGAATATTGTGTGATTTTTATATTTTTAGGCTTATTTGATAAATTTTGCTACCGTTGCCATTGAGCCTTTCTGAACTATAAGATTTCTCTTAGGAAACTTTTTTGTGACAACTTTAGAGCATATTTTTTAGAACCCAAATAATCCATATTTTAGATCTCCATCCTTATAGGACTTTTAGCTCACTTTGTTTTGAAATTACTATGGGCATAAAGTCTTAAGAAGGGAGGTGTAAGGTGCATTTTGTTCTTCTTGATGATGATAAAAAGTTTAGTTTCTTTTTGGCCTTTTGAACGAGGACGCTCAAGTATTGGGGGTATTCGAGGTTCTCGTGTTTATGTCGTTGTTTCGGGGAGTATATTTTTGGGCAATTTTTTTTTCTCGATAAGTTTTGGGTCTAAATATTTTGTTATTCTTAGTTGCATATATCCTTATTTAGAGCACTAGTATCACACCCGTGCGTTGCACGGGTCATTTTATGTTACTAAATTCAAATCATTTATCAATGATAAAAATGAGATGCAATAAAATATAGAGATTATATTATTTTAAGGTAAAAAACATCATTGTTTTACAAATTTCGAAAGATTTCTTTATAAAATACACTATTGTAGAATATCTGAGAATAATTATAGTATATTTAATTGTAATAGGTTATTATAATTATAATTATAATAAGAAGGGTTAACTTTTATCGAAATTGGGTGTATAATTATTCTTACCATAATTATTTTTTTTCAAAATTGGGTGTATAATTGTATAACTTACCTTTTTGAATTATTTCCAATTTTCAAAAACTTACTCTTTGCATTTATATAAATTACCTATATTAAAAACTTACGCTTTGGATTTGTATAACTTACCTTTTTTAATACGATAATTATTATAACTATAATAATTATATTAACTTCTGATGGCTTACAGTTTTATATTACTCACGTTAACTATTATAAAAATAATTATATTAACTTCCGATGGTTAAAAATGATAGTTACTTATTCTTACCATAATTTCGGATATTTCCAATCAGTAGTCAAAATAACGTTGCTTAATTATTAGCATATAATTCATTGATTCCATATTTATTAAAAACTTACGCTCTGTAATTTTATAACTTACCTTTTTTTAATTATTTCCAATTTTAAATAAGTTAATTATTATATATATAATAATTATATTAACATCACGCTTACCATTTTATATTACTCACGTTAATTATTATAAAAATAATAGCTATTATTATATTTATAACTTTTTAAATAATTATAAATCCACAATTTTGGTCACTTACTATTTTAACATCATAATTATTTACTTACCTCTATAAATATAATAATTATAATAATTATTTCTACAATTTCGGCCACAAAAATTATTAACTTACCTTTTTTAATTAGTTCCAATTTTCAATACATTAATTATTATATTTATACTTTTTTTAATAATTATAACTTCACAATTTCGGCCACTTACCATTTTAACTTCACAATTATCAACTTACCTTTTGGCCATTTTATAATTATTATAAATATAATATTATAATAATTATTGCTACAATTTCGGCCACTACAATTATTAACTTAACTTTTTAATTATTTACAATTTTCAAAACGTTAATTATTATATTTATACCTTTTTTTAATAATTAAAACTTCACAATTTCGGCTACTTACCATTTTAACTTCACAATTATTAACTTACCTTTCGGCCATTTTATAACTATTATAAATATAATAAATATAATAATTATTACTATAATTTCAGCCACTGCAATTATTAACTTACCTTTCGGCAATTTTAACTTACCTTTATTTAATTATTATAAATATACTAATTATAATAATTATTACTATAATTTCAGCCGCTTATCATTTTAACTTCACAATTGCCATTTATAATTGTCATACTCTTTGGGCGGGAAAACCATATATTGACTACATGTCTTTTTAAATAAAGTATGGATTAATTACCAATTGTCGGTGTCATATTATTTGTTTTTTTTAAAAAATTAATTACCAATTATAAACGGTGTCATATTATGTATTCCTTTTTTAAAATGATTACGTGTTAAAACTGGTTATTACCGTGTGATAAAAAAAGGAAGAGTATTTATTATAGCTTTTAAACCATTTTTTTAGATTAATAATAATAATTATTTTTTTGATTAATAATATCACGTTTTTAAAAGTAATTTTTAAAAATCGGAGATAAAACTGTTCGTATTCAAAAGGAAATTGGTACTTACCTTTTTTAATTATTTCCAATTATCTTTTTTGTGAAATTGGGTGTATAATTGTATAACTTACCTTTTGTAATTATTTCCAATTGGGTGTATAAAAATGACAATTACGGTATTACAATACCATGTGATAAAAAAAGAAACAAATTCCGAACGCCCCTACAGAAAAAAAGAGGTTAAAATAACGTACAAAATTGTATAATTAGAACACTCCGTACGAATTGATAAATTTAGTGTGATAAAAAAAGGAATTGTATTTATAGCTTTTAAACCATTTTTTTAGATTAATTTTTTAATATTATTAATGTTATGTAATAATTATTTTTTAGATATATAATTTCACGTTTTTAAAGGCATTTTGTGTAAAAATTAATATTAATTTTAACTTCATAATAATTAATTTTCCATTTGTAAATGTAATAACACATGGAAAATTAAGCACATGCGCAAGTTTTTAATAATTATTATTATATTTTTGGCAACTTACCATTTTAAATGAACAATTGTCATTTGTTAATGTAATAAAAATTACCATTTTAAGTGAATAATTGCCATTTTTGTAAATGTAATAATGCATGGAGAATTAAGCACATCCGTAAGTTTTTAATATTTATTATTATATTATTTTCAAAAACTTGCCATTTTAAGTGAAAAATTGCCATTTGTTAATGTAATAACGCATGGGCGGGAAAAACAAAGATTGACTCCATGTGTTTTTAAATAAAGTATGAATTACCATTTTTAGTTGAGCATTCGTTACCTTTTTTATACACGGTTTTTATACCTTTTTTATACACGGTTATTTTAAATTACACGGTTATATGTTGATCACAATTACACTAATTTTATATTCACGGTAATATTAATTGAGTAATTACTCAATTACGGTAACTAAATTAAATTAAATTTCCATTCGTTACCTTTTTTACACACGTTTATATTAAATTAACATTCGTTACCATTTTAATTACACGGTTATATTAAATTACCATTTTTAGTTGAGCATTCGTTACCTTTTTTATATACGGTTTTTATACCTTTTTCAACTTTTTTTATACACGGTTATTTTAATGATCCATTAATTACCATTCAATAATTACCATATGAAGTGAAGAATTACCATATTCTATTTACCATGAAATGGGCGGGAAAAGAACAATGCAAATCCATGTCTTTTTAAATAATAGATAAATTATTTTTTAAAATTGACCCACAAACCTAATTTTTTTTCTTTCTTTGTACTTTATTCTGAAAGATAACATATGTATACTTTATGAACTCGCCTTGAGTCTTATGCCCATTTTCTTAGTAAAATAACCTTATGGCCTGTTTGGGAACATGAATTTGAATTTAAAATCCAGATTTAATACAAATACCTTTTTTGGCAACCTAAAGAATTTGAATTTGATCCAAATTCCTCTCATTAATAACCAACCCAATTACAAATTCATACCCAAACCCATGTCATTTGAATTCGTAGCTCAATTAAAATTAAGTCTCCACATTCACTCCTCTGTCGTCATTCGCCTCTTGCGATCCCTCTCTTCCATTGGCTCTCTCCAGTTTTAGTCCTTCATCTCTTTCGATCGAGATTGCGTCCATATCCGAGGGGCTAGGTCTGAGTTCTATCTACTTTTTCTCCGCCTCCGTCTTCCCTAGCTAAAAACTCCGATCCAGGTATATGTTTTGGATTTTAATTTTTCGTTTGATGTTCTGTAACATTGAATCTTCGTCCACCTGTGAGTATTGAGCATTTAGATAATTTCCTGTAGTTTTAGGGCAGAGATCTAGGGAGACCTCTGTTAGGTGGCTTCGGCGTTTGGAGAGGGAGGGTAAATACCATGTTGAAGCCTGGTCTTAAGGTCTCCTCTCATGTCCTCTTTTTTTTTTTTTTTTTTGACATGTGCATTTCCTAGTGTGTTACGAAGTATAATTTTGGTTTGGAAAGGCAAAGTTGGCATTATTATTTCTTCTCAAAAATGTAAAAAACCAATTTTATTTTATTTTAAATTAATTTTTTTGGGTTCACATACCACTGGATTTGTAATAACCATAGTTGGGTTTTAATGATGTATCATGCTTCAAGCACATATTTCCCTAGAAATCTGCTCCATTTGCCAACTTGCTTGGATGGTGTATCAAGGAAACCAAATCAAAGACAGATAAAGAAAAGCCCTATGATTCTATCCCTATAAATAAAAAGCGTATTTAGACATCTAACATGAGGGGTCAATGGAGGAGAGGCATAAAATAACTTATTTAGAACCTCACTATCATGGTGATTATTTAAAACCCATCATATTTGCAAGTCCGTTCTGCAATTATGTTATTTTAGCTTGTCCTTTATTTTAGCTTGTTCTGCAATTATGTTGTTTTATATAATTATTTATTGTGGTAGTATTTAATTATTTATTGTACCATGACATTCCCATGATTTTTTCTTAAACTAGATAATGTCTCATGATCAACATGTTTGTGAAACAAGAAAGCGTATTAGAGGTGACGATGATGATGAAATGGAACTCAATATTATAGTTACTGGCTTTATCATTGTACTAGTGGGAGCATGGTATAAAAAGTATAGGGTGAAGGAAGTACCTTGGAACGAACAAGAACGTGCTAGAAAAAGAGCATATTGGGTGGATTCATTAATGAATGGTAGAATTTGTAGAGATCAATTGCGTATGGATAAGAGGTGTTTTGACAAGTTGTGTCACATCTTACATTTCAAAGGAGGTCTTGTGACTACTAGACATGTCATGGTGAGAGAAGTGGTGGCATTCTTTCTTCATACACTTGCACATGACCTCAAAAATAGAACTATTGGAGCTGTGTTCACTCGCTCCGGTGAAACAGTGAGTCGTCATTTTCATATGGTGCTACACGCTGTAATGAAGATAGGCAAGTACTACATTAAGCAAGTTGACTCAACTGTAAGCTATGCTAGAGATAATAGATGGAAATGGTTTGAGGGAGCACTTGATGGGACACATATACAAATGACTGTCCCAATTAAAGACCGACCTAGATATCGAGACAGGAAAGGTGATATTAGCACTAATGTCTTAGCCACTTGTGATTGAGGGCCAATAAATGATTAATTCCCCGCCACGATTGATGCATGATAGCTGATTTACCGATAATGTAGCGCACGAAATTACATACATTGTATACGATAGAATTAGAATATAAATAGGTGTGAATCCTCCATTGTAACTCAAATTGAATCTAGCTAATGCAAGCATACGAGGATTCTATATTTCATCTATACTGTTGTTATTCTCGTTCAGTTCTTCGCTCTACCCTAGTAGTTTGGTTGAAATCCCATCAAGAATAAATACTTTGGAGTTTTTTTATAAAGAAAATCATCGTCGCCTAAAAATAATGATTTGGTTGTTAAACATGGCCATACTAATATGAAAATTGACTTTTGCCGAAATCTATACTTTCTAGTTTCTACGAAGAAATTGTTAGTTAAAATTATTTATGATCAACAAACGTGAGAGTTAAAAGGCATTTTTTCAATATAAAATATAAAACTCGTAATTTGAAATTTAAACAGAACAGGTAATTAATTAAAGAAGGATTAAGCTATGTGTACCCCAAGTCCCCAACACTTATACCCCAATTTGTATCCCACAAGTTTGCACCAACATTTTGTGTTGGTGCAAAACTAATTTTTGTTAACGCACCAACACTTTGTGTCCGTGTAAATTTTTTTTAACACACCAATACTTGTGTCGGTGTAAACCGTTAAAATATTTGTGCATAAGTGTGGTGTATAAATGGTGTACATTTTTTTGTGTAAATGAAGCATGGTCCATTAAAGAATGTCTTAAAGAAAACAATTCTCTATATCAAGGAGTACATGGGGAGTACGGAAGCGCTGTTCATTAAGGAGTTATTAATGTTTGCACGTACGAGTAGTCTTTTCGGAGTAACTCCCAATATATCTTATATTTCCTCCTTCCCTAAATTATTTATTTTTTATCTTATGCATTTTATTTGGAAAAAAATAAAAAATAAAATTCAATTTCAAGTTTTTGTAATTTATTGGTATCCAAATAAAATATAAAATTTATATATTTAAAAAATGTATTAAAATTTTAACAAAACAAGAAGTCACAAAAATATTTTATTTCATCAAATACTCAATGAAAACAGACATATAAACAAAAGATACCACGATTTTTGGATAGTGAAGTATATAAATCATTTCGAGACAGAGAGAGTAGAATATAAATATGGATGTATGATGTATATCCGAAATCTAAATAAATATTTACTTTTGAGAATATTCATTTTCGAATAATTGAATACTCATTTTAAGTAACTAGATACTCATTTTCAAGTATATAATTGAATTTTAGAAAAATGAGTGTTTAGTTACTCGAAAATGAACATTTAATTATTCGTAAATTAGTACCTACCGTGAATGTACGAGAAACACCGTCCAACCGATTATACGGCATGTACTGTGTCTCACTTATTAATCTGATTTCTCAATAACTTTTCTTTATTAGTGCTTTTTTGTTGATAATTTAATAAAATAACCATTTTTGTCACATCTTAGTTCATAAAATTTCTATTGCATTTTTAAAATATGTAATTTGTACTTTATATTTTAATACTTATACATAAATAAAATAATTTAAAAAATTACACATTACGAACTAATTAATTAATGAACTGATTAAAGTATTATATTAATAAAAAGAAGAAGACTAAAGTATGCATAAAATATTGAAAATATACCAAAATAAGAGTTTCATATTTTTATTCATGAAATAAAAGTTAAAATATATTCATAATGTCAATTATGACCATGTACATTACCAAAAAATATTATAAAATGTTCATATGCAGTGTCACATTATCGCAGTGCAAACTCTTATTTTAAATATTAAAACATAAAACTTCTATTTTGACACTTTCTTTATGTTTTTACTCTTATTTAAAGTTATCTATAGATAAAGGGAGAAAGACAAAAGTAGAACTAAAACATTGAATATATGCCAAAATAGGACTTACATGTTTTTATTCCCAAAATAGGATTTACATTTCAACCATGGTCATGTACTTTACCAAAAAGGTATAGTAATGTGCACATGTACAATGTCACATTACCACAGTGCAAAGTTCTATTTCGGGAAAAAAATATGAAAATCCTATTTTAATATTTTTTAGTATGTCTTATTACTATTTAGGGTGACTTTTAATAAATAAATGATGTGGGAGCCAACCCTCATCTCTCTCCTCTATTTCTTCTCGTTCCTCACCACCTCCTTTTCCCCTTCGTTTTCAGAATTCCATAATCAGCTGCCACTTTCTTTTTCCTCATTTTCTCAACATAATAATAATAGCTGGATCATTTCTTCTCTTACGCAAAGCCAGCATAAAAAAACTTGATTTCCCTAATTCCCTTTCTCTCTAGTTGGATTTCTCTTTTATTTTCTTAGATTTTTGAGCTGGTTTTTTTTGTCATTGATTTCACGTGTTTGTATTCATACCGGATCCATTCTGGGTTTGGTTTTTTTTGCCTTTATAGGGTGTCATTTCACTCGTTTGCATCATTCTTTTTTAATTTGTTTTGTAAAATTGGTTTTTTTTCATGGGGAGTTTGGATTTCTGGGATTAAGGTGATTAATCTGAGTTGGGGTCTGATTCACTCGATCCAAACTAAAGAGACAGTAGCCTGCTTTCTTCAGGCAATATTAGGTGATTGTCTTTCAAGCACTCTGTAATTGATAATCTATGTCATTAATAATCAATAATTATTTAATAAGCTTATTTATTGCATCTACTAGTTTCCGAGATTCATCTAAGCTTGGAGTTTTTGATCGTATTACTTTTTTGGGCAGGCTTTGGCTTCATTGTGATAGATATGGGGCAAATAATCATCTGAATTATAACTTGAATCTTTTGTTCTTAAATCTATATATACCTTGAGGCAATTTCACCTCTTTTAATATCACGTTTTTCATTTACTCAAAAAAAAAATTTTGCATTTTTAATGCCCCTGCTCTTATAGGGTGGCATGTATTTGGTTAATTTGAGCACTCTCATGGATTTTTTTCAGCCGAAATATGCTGTTATTTTTGTTTTCTGCTTAGGATCGATTCGGGAAGGAGGAAAATGACTTCTGGAAAATAGGAATCAATTCAAAATGATTTTTGAAGTCAACGGAATGAGCCGTTTTCCTTTTTTAATTTTCGGCAGAAGACATTTTCCATCGTTCTCCAACTTCTTAAATCGAAACTCACTACTTTTTATCATGTTCTAACAAAAAAAACTAGTTTTATTTTTTCAGTTTTCAAACTTTCAACCAAACACAACAAAATGAATTTATTTTTCAAAACTCGTTTTTGCTCTAATGGTGCTTCTTTTCTTTATGTGTGCTTGTACACTGATGATCAGACTTTTTATCTTGACTTGTGTCTAAATGGTCTAGTTCATAGATTCAAACATGAAGACCGATAGTGGGGAGATGATGACTTTGACTTCACAAGGCAGCATAATTGAGGATGCTTTTAGTGGTGGTGGTGGTGGAATGCTGAAGAAAGGTCCTTGGACAACGGCGGAGGATGCAATATTAGTGGATTATGTGACAAAACATGGAGAGGGAAACTGGAATGCTGTGCAGAAGCATTCGGGGCTTGCTCGCTGTGGAAAAAGCTGTCGCTTGCGGTGGGCAAATCACTTGAGGCCGGATCTGAAGAAAGGATCATTTACTCTAGAGGAGGAGAACCGCATTATACACCTCCATTCTAAAATGGGAAACAAATGGGCACGAATGGCTGCTGAGGTGCGTGTGATGAGGAAAATAGAGAAGAAAATACTAGGGAAGTAAGATGAGGAAAATAGAGAAGAAAATTTGGGAGAAAATAAAATATAAGCTCAAACATAAAAAGGTTACGTTAGATATTTATATGTTCAAACTCATTTTATTATAGTAGGTGATTGAAAATTTTAATAAGCAAAACTTGAGCTTTATATCCAAGTTTCATGAAAAGATTTCTGAAGAAAGAATTTCAAGGGAACAGAATAATCCTTCAGAAATCTGTGTGTTTCATAACTTTCATAGCAGTATTCCTTGCCGCTCATTCCACAGCAACTTATGTTAATGCTCTAAATCAATATAGTCTTGTTTGTTGCTATCTAAATCAGAAGAGGTTTTTTTACTACAGTATCTCATAGTTCTTTGTGCATTGCTTTACCACCACCAAGTAATTGTATTTTTACTTGCATTCCTTTGCGATGTTTTCTTCCAGTTGCCTGGGCGCACAGATAATGAGATAAAGAACTATTGGAACACCAGGCTCAAGAGAAGACAACGTGCCGGCTTGCCAGTCTACCCTCCTGACATCTGTTTGAAATCATTCAATGAGAGCAAACAAAGCAAAGATTTCGGCACCTTCTCACAACATCCCAATCTTTCGCAGAACAACAGTTTTGAGATCCCAACTGTGGAATTCAAGAGTTTTGAATTGAATCCGATGCTTTATTCACAAGAACTTCTTGATGATACTCAAGGAGGTCTCATTTCTTCTTCGTCATCGTATGGAAACAGCAGGCCACTCCTTTCAGTTATTCACCCTTCAAAACGTATACGTGGGTCACAATCTTTGTTCCCTGGTTTAAGTGCCAATGACAGTGCTATTCCATATCAGAACGAAAATGATTTTGTACAGATGGCACAATCCTGCTTTGGGTTATCTTATGCATATCAGAATCGAAATCTGGATCGGACTCATGGCAGCCATGCCTTATTAAATGGCACCACCTCCTCTCCTTCGGACCCCACATGGGGAAAGAAGATAGAGCTCCCTTCATTCCAAAGTCAGATGGACAGGTGGGGATCTCCTTCCTCCCCTCCTCCTTCTATGCAATCTGTTGACACTTTGATTCATTCCCCTCCAAGAACCACCGAGCAGCAACGTAATAATACTACTGGATCAGGTGGCAGTAACAGCGGCCTGCTTGATGCCGTTCTTTATGAGTCACATACGAAGTGCAATTTGCCCTCCGGTGGTGGTTTCTTGATGATGTCTGGTGACATGGGGGATGATCTTCATGACCCAGACATGGAAACATGTGGTGACCCGATTTCTCCTCTGGGCCATTCTGCTGCTTCGGTGTTCAGTGGAAGAAGTTCATTAGATGAACCCCACTCAGTTGAAATGATGTCAGGTGAGGATTTTTGAGAACCCCTTTTTTGAGCAGTCATGTTTTTCATCAATCACAGCCTTACCTCCGAAACATGATAGAATATAATAACATTACTAGAAATTGTGCGAGACTAAGTTTATTA
Organism: Cuscuta campestris; assembly: GCA_900332095.2. Lineage (NCBI taxonomy): Eukaryota > Viridiplantae > Streptophyta > Magnoliopsida > Solanales > Convolvulaceae > Cuscuta > Cuscuta campestris. The sequence goes on along the minus strand of OOIL02005153.1, from coordinate 735,930 downwards.
AAATTTGTAATGCATTTTTTTAAAAAATAAAAAGTTCATTTTTTTGTTTTTAAAAATAGATTTTTGGGACCAATTTCAAGAGTAATTTAGTTAAAAAATACACTCATCAACACATTCTATCTTGTTTTCAGAAAAATACACTCAATTCCTACTAACATCAAGTCAATGCTCTGGACACAGATTGTTTCAGTGCAAAAGATGTATTTGAGACGGGTATGCTCGAAGACCTGAGCAGGAACTGCAAGAATATGGGAGCCTTGGCAACTTCTACGCGTCAAGGGTGTGTTTGGGACGCCATGTCCACTTTCTGATAAATTTCTTGGATTTCAATAGTTTCAAAGCCGTTTCTCGGGGAAAGCACAGGTTTTGATGTATTGATCAAACCCATCTCACAGGTTCTCTCCCACGAAATTTTACCTTTTTTTATACTGTATGAATACACTTGATAGCACACAGCCTTTTGCATCACATTTGTAGCTTGTATTTTAAATTTTGAAACAATTTCAGTTCATGTTTGAGACAGCAGAGCTGGTCACCATTTGCCATTCCTGCCACTGAATCATAAACTTGATACAGCCATATCCAGAATAATAATGTGCTCATTTATGTTTTGTTTCCTCAGATTTATACGCCTGGGTTTTGTGCTTTTACTGTCCTTAGAGCCCCCTGAGATTTATATGCTTGAATGGTCTGATTGACTTAAAGTATCTCAAAATGCATTTATAATGTGTGTTTTTTTCCCTTTTTTATTATTAAAACCAGCTTCTACAGATAGAATTAGCATAATTTCTGACAAGATTAGCACGACGTATACATTTATAATGTTTCTCATTTATGGGTTATTGGGCCCGATGGGATTAGTCTTACGGAGTATATAATAAGAGCATTGATAATGGTGAGACAAAAATTAAATGCCACACATAGAAATGGTAAATTTCAACTAATAAAAAACTGTCTAGTCAGCAAGCAATACGTGAGTGGAGTGACAAACTCTACGGTGGCAAGTAATTGTTTTATCACTTTTTACATTTTTTGATGTGTTTTAATTATTAAAAATTCAATTTATTTATCATAAATATAATTCTACTTTCTTACAAAAAATGCTTATTTTTGATCAAAAAAAATAGAAAAAAGGGATATGGAATGCCCCGTTCAAGACATGGAGTACATGGCAAAATGAAGATGACTTGCAAGGCAAAAAGAAAAAAGTGCGGCTTTGGGTTGAGGTGGCGTGGCATGGCAGCCAAACCCCTTGCCACCGCTGCTGCTCTAAAAGACAAACGCATATCTAAAAAGTAATTGATGTTTGTTTTTCGATCGAATGAGGAGCATTCCGCGTTCTGCCTATTCTGATTTTCTCTAAGGTTGTGTTCCATTCGGCTAATCTGATCTGATTTTTTGAAGTTCTGATCTAATCCAATTTAATATAATTGAATTTTATCTGATTGGATTTGATCTAATTAGATGTGATTAGATCTAATCTGATCAGATCTGATCTGATTGGATCAAATATAAATATTATTTGAATTAAGATTAAAATTATTATTATAATAGTTATAATAATAGTCATAATAATAATAATAGAAATCTTAATAATAGTAATAATAATAATGTTTTTAATATTAATAAGAATAGTAATAATAATAATAATAACTACAATAATAATAATAGTAATAATAGAAATAATAATAATAGTAGTAGTAATAATAATAAGAAGAACAATAATAATATTAGTATTAGTAATCATAATAATAATAGTAATAATTATAATAACAATAGTAATAATAATTATAGTCATAATAGTAATAGTAATAGTAATAGTAATAGTTAAATAATAATAATAGTAATAATTATAATTATAATAATAGTAACAATAATAGTAATAGTAATAATAAAAATAAAAATAAAAATAAAAATAATAGAAATAATAATTGAATATTATTACCAAACACTGGGTCTGAATTTCTCAATTAATATTATCATAACTATCATTACCAAACACTGGCCACAAATTACTCCTCCTACCGTAACTATCCTCATATTCAACTCACTTTCCTTAATTACATCTACCATTCAATCATTACCATAATTACCTCCACCCATCACTCCCTACCATAATTGCTCCCACCGTTCACTCTCTTATCATATTTATCTTCATAACTACTCCATCATCTCTCAATATAAAAGAAACACTTCACCTTCTGTATGGGTGGGCCAAGCTCATAAAACTAGTATACGTTCTCACATTACTTAGAAAATACTCCTTGTATTATTTATTCTTTATAGAGCTAAACGCTCCATCAATGGCTGTAATGCCAAGATCATATGTACTACTCTCGGTATTAATAAAATCTCCCTGTTGGCATGGTCCGCTGGAAAAGACCCGTGATTTTCTCTCGATTTGAGTTTCCACGTCAAAAATAGCTTGTTTATATTTTTGGTAATTGTTAGGCTCGTTATCATTTTTATTGCAGTAAAAATGATAAAACCAGTCGAAACAGTTAACACCATCATTTGGCGCCGCCCGTGGGACCGATTAAGTTCAGCCATACAAAGATCGATGATCGAGTTGTGCAAAGTCCATGAAGATCCCACTACAAACTTGGGAAGTAATTCTCAAAAAAAGTGATCTTTTGGAATATTTCTCCTAAAATATCCGAGAAGCCTAGAGAGAATTTTGAATTTTAAAGAATAGTCAACCACAAAAGTGACCCATTTACCAAAAATAATCTCTCTCTCTCTCTCAAAAGGAAAGGTCAAAATCAAGAACTGAAATCCAGCAAATGGAAGTTACCTCTGTTGAAAGAAATTTGCCTAGGCGGCTTAGATTTGTCGCCACCTTCGGCGATAAAATCTCCCCCCCCCCCCGCCTCTATTGGAAGAAATATAAACTTTCCTGGTCATATCGAATGATGTATACCAGATGATTGGATGCCCAATCAAAAAAGAAATGATGGTTGGAAGCCTGGTCCAAAGAATTTCAAGACTAGACGTCGTCATACCTAGTCATCACGTATGGATTAGTGATGCACTAAACATACAGACTGGACGATATGGAAGATGCACTAGACTGAGAGCTCTAGTGATCACCTTTTCAGGGAAAGACTTAACCACACGTCGGAGTGGAGTGGAAGACCTAACCACACGATCGGAGTGGAGCTGTAATAAAAGATGCCTAAAAAATAGATAAAATAAAAGCTTAAATCTGGAAAAGGGGCCCTGGATTATCGGGGACACCCGATTCATTTAAGCTCGAAAGAGGGCCATATAGAAAAAAGAGAATCGAGCTATTATTGGGGACGCCCGATTCATTTAAGCTCTCTAAATGAGGCATTTTAGATTCGTCTCCGAGAGACATATAAGAGATAATTACTTACATCGGTTACTGAGAGTAACACCGATTTAACAGTTGATTCAATTCGTATCGATCCGTGGGGATACTAATTACATTATGCATTAATACGCGTTAACAATGGTACCGTTGACAAAATGAATGACTACGAATCTAATTCGGTCCATATTAACATCATTATTATTGAGATGACTTATTTGATTTCTTCTAATATTGAGCTATTTGATCAATGTATTTATTATACCTGAGTACGATTCAATTGGCCAGACAAGTACATATTACATTTTTTTGTAGGGCATTCACTAATGGGCTAGGATCGGCTTTATGACTAAAAGAACTTTGGAGGCTTGGGTTTTAAGGACCTTCGGGCTTTTAATCTTGTTATGCTTGGTAAGCAGGGTTGACATTTTCTCAAGAGACCTCATTCTTTGGTTGCTCGAGTATACAAAGCTAGGTATTTTCCTAAGACTTTCTTTATTGATACCACAGTTGGTAATTTCAATTACTATGGTTGAAGGAGTATTATGGCATCTCATGGGTTGATCTGTAGGGGATTAGACGTAGAATCTGTAATGGAGGATATACTCTTTTGTGGGGTCACACGTGGTTACCCGAGGAAGGTAACTCTATATATCTCTCACCTATGCCTGACCAGTTTCAAGGTGTCACTGTTGCAATAACTTTATTGACCCCTCTTCTCATAATTGGGATGTCTCCCTATTAGATGAAATCTTTTTGTGGAGGATAATAATCGTATTTTACGTATCCCAATTAGCCTAGAGTTTGAGGATTTTTGTGTCTGGCATAGAGACCTCAAACGTTGTTGCTCAGTTAAAAGTGGCTACAAGATTATTGTTGGTAAGTGAACTGTATATGAACATAAAGAAAGTATCAAATTATAAAACTTCATATTTTTATTTTTTCTCAAAAGATGAGTTTGCACTGTGATAATGCAACACTGTATATGAAAATTTTATAATATTTTTTGGTATTGTACACCGGTATGATTAGTAATAAAATCATGGAATTCCAATTTTGTTTTTTCTAAGTTATACTTCTATTTATGGTGATTTTTTAATAAGCAATACGCTGAAAAATATTTCTATATTTTAACTTGTATTTTGAGAATAAAAACATGAAAATCATATTTTAGATTTTCTATGTTTAATTTTTACTTTAATCTTTTTTTCTTAGTTATTTTGTTAAAACCAAATGAGATTCAATAAGATAAAAAACTTTAAATATAGTAACTTTTTTTGGCCACTCTTAACATCTCAATGAGTAATGCTAGGGGTACACCATTTTGGTGTACCCCAAATGTACACCACCCTTTTTTCATCTACACATTTTTATTTGATTTTTATTTACTTATTTTTTTTGAATTTTTTTGCCTTTTTTAATGGACAAGGAGGGAGTGGGGATATTTGGGGTACACCACCCTTATCATTTCCTCAATTGATGCAGCGAGCAGCAGATAAAGGCAACATCAAGTCCACCGCCGAGTGCTGGTCTCTTACAGAATTGGGACACGAGTAATAACCGCGCCGCTCAGAATTGGAACATGAGTGATAGGCCGGTTTCTTCTGATGAGGCACTTCAGATTGTGCTCAGTGCAGCTCGTCGTCTACCACCGGTTACGGTGTCGCTCCACCAGGCGTTAGGAAGAATACTGGCTGAAGATATCACTGCCCCTGATCCTCTTCCTCCCTATCCCGCCTCTATCAAGGTCCATTTCCACTCCCACACGCGCACGCCATTCAATATATGTAAGCTAACGAGAGTTTCCTTCTGTTTGATTGCTAAATGATGTTAGAATTTAGTAATTATGCTCCCACGAACTTGTTTGTGGGATTGGGTCTCAACACCTAGGGTTCTCCATGTCTGCAAAAGTTAAACATCAATGGGTTTTTTGTGGAAGCGAGGTCACACAGATGCCCAATTTTAGCCACTCTGAGTTGAATTCACATGCAGTCAACACAAAATTTAGAGAGCTTTTGGATAACCGTCACGGAATTGAAATTCGATGTTGTTGCATCTAAGTATACTCTTTGTCCTGTTTGTCGTGTTCGGTTGACCACTTAATTACAAACTTCAAGTGTAATTGGTGTCAACGAGAGCTATATTGATCCATGTGTTCACATTGTTGATTTTTCATACTTGTAGCTCATTAAGTTTGCTGCGAATTTTTTCATTATAATATTGTAATGTGGGCCTGTTCATTTCCAGGATGGATATGCTGTTGTTGCCTCGGATGGCCCAGGTGACTATCCTGTAATAACCGAGTCAAGAGCAGGAAATGATGGGCTTGGTGTGGTTGTGACCCCTGGAACTGTTGCATATATTACAACTGGAGGTGAGCTAGTGGTTTAGGCGTGTGTATATGCATTTCATTAGACTTGTGGGTACACCGTACACATACTGTCTGCGTCTCTGCTCTGCACATTGTACAGGTTCTTATAGAACAAACAAAGCCATGTAGGTTCACAGAAGTTTCTCTTGACATCACACATTCCACTTACAAATTCTCATTCTATTTGTGAATAAAAAGTCTCTTGTAGTTAAGATGAGGTTTGGTACTATGTCGTATTGAAATTTGTTACATTTAAATGCACGAGGAAAGTTAACCCCCCCTGTCCAAGCCTACTTTTCTTTTTCATTGTTTTAATAATGTGAACTTTCTTATTTTAGAATGCAAAATCTTACACAATGGGAATTCATCCTCACTATATTTTCGTTCTTTAAATGATTTGACTATGAGGCCCTTATTTGAGAGAATTTTGGATATGGCATCATTTCTTGTTTATTTGCATAACAAGTCGATCTGAAAGAAAGGTTCTCTTATCGGTGGCATGATCTTGTTTGATTTTTAGGTAAGTTTTTAATGTTTTTTAAAGTTTCCTGCATATAAATAATACTTCCTTTATTCCGCAATGAAGTTTTCGGCTTTACGCACTTTGACTCCACCAAGTTTACGGAAATTATTGAAAAGTGAAAGTGTGGTTGGAATTTGGTTAGAAGAGAAAGAAATGTTATGAACAACATGTATTTCTTTCCTAAAAGAGAAATGGGAGAAGGGTGAAGTTTATTTATGGACAGATCCGAGGAAGTATTTGACACGTTGGCAAGGTTTGTGTCACTGTTGGCTCTGAATCTGAAGTTACTTTTTTTTTCTCCAGGACCTGTACCTGATGGTGCTGATGCTGTTGTACAAGTAGAGGATACTAAATTGTTGTTAGACAGTTCAAACAAATCAAGGCAAGTACGGATATTGAAGGGAACTAGCCCGGGAGTTGATATTCGCCCAATGGTATGGCTTAATACTTTACACGACTCACATTACTCTGCAAAATTATGATACCATAGTGTAGATTTTGAACTACTCCGTATATGATAGAGGTGGAGTTAAGAACGGGAATGAATATAATAGTGGTGCAAAATGAGGAATGTAATAGTAGTGCAAACAAGACGCTGAGTTGTAGAATGATGACTTCTGAAGGTGACATCAGCATATATGAAATAGTGGTGCAAAAGAGATGCTGGGTAGTAGAATGAGGACTTCTGAAGGTGACATTGGCATTATGAAATCTTGCCTTAGTGTCCTAGAATAACAATGATATCCATTTTGAAGTTTTAAATTCCGGAGGAAGATAGACTTCCTTGCGGACATTATTGGACATTCTTGCGGTGTGTCACGAACAAAACAATTACACCCAAATACAAGTGGTGGTATATGGAACAACTTGCTTGTAGGAATATGAACATAATATGCAACATTGCTATGAAGAGTGGATGAATACATGCAATTAATGAAATGACATGCAGTGAAAATGACATCAACCCAATATTGAGTCGCCCAGGCGCTGTATGTGAATGGAATAAGAGAGTATGAGCGATATCCACTAGATGACGGCTATTGTGCTCCGCAACCCCAATTTGTTGTGGTGCTTGGATGCAAGAAGTTGCTGCGTTGAAAGGAAGAAGGCCAGTTGTAGCTTTTTTTTTGTTTTAGTTGACTTATATCTTTCTTTTGCACCTATGTGTTGGACACTTGGACTGGAATTTTCATTTCGAGATTGGTAGAAGCCATATAAACCTAGACTTCACAAGAGCTCACATGACATTGTAGTAAAAAATTTAGACGAATGCATATTTATATGTAATTTTGTATGTGCTAGAAGAATAAAAAAGTTCAAAGTTGAGGTCTTTGAGGATTTTTTGGTAATAAAGTCACATAAAAATATCACTCTGTGTCCCTAAACAAACCTCACACATTCTTTTTTAGTTTGTCCCAAAATAAATACCCATTTCCTTTTAAGGGAAAGATTATGTGGCTCACATTATTTCTCAATTTCGACCACACACTTTTCATTTTTCTTCATTTTTCTAAAACTGTGTCGGTCAAACTGCGGACGAATATAGGGACTGAGGGAGTAGTTTATATTTATCATGATAATGCAAGAGAACAATTTTGATTAAAAAAGGATACAAAAAACAAGGGAAATGCGTCTGATGTCTCTCTACCAAAGC
>OOIL02005153.1:707205-717531 GCA_900332095.2 Cuscuta campestris | reverse complement strand
AAATAAATCCTCATATATGCAGCCAGAGTACCACACATTATCCTTTCCCATTGTCCCCCTAGTTGGCTGAATACATCCCCCAAAATCAGCCCAAAAGAAGGCCATTCATTCCCCCTAGTTTGCTTTTCATTGGAGGCCCTACAACCACACCCATCCCTGATTTTATTCCAATAAAAGGACCTCAAAACATGGCTGCAGGGATTTGAGAGAGGATGTTGCTAGGAAGCTTCCTTATGTTCACATTCATTGCATTGTGTATTATTTCCCCCTTCCCCTGCCTATATAATCAGGCCTTATGGCCATTGTAAAAACAATCTCTGAATATTGAAAATCTTTTACTCTTTGAGTATTATTAAAATAGTGTGATGCTATTTTAGCCAAATTCCTAATTCTATATCTTAAGAGTGGTTATCTTAAGTGTGAGTTTTAGGTTCTAGATATTTAATTAAGTGTGTCATATCTTAATTAAATTCTAGATTCAAACCCCAAGTTAGGATAAGAGTGTGTAATATCTCTTAAACACCAACTTGGTTTATCCATCCTTGATTTTCTTCCATTTCATATCCCCCCATTTCTCCTTCTTAATCCTATTCTTTTTCTTCCATAAAATACCAAAAAAGAACTCCTAAAACACCCTCAATACTTTCGCCCACTATTTCCCTTCCATTTTCCTCCGCATATCCGCCACTAAATTATCAACTTGATAAGACCCCCGGTTTACCCCTAACAGGTTGTTTGTAGCTTATCAGTAACTCAATGGATCAGGTGGTGCTCCATCCGTTCCATTGCCAGCCTTACATGTAACTTTTAAAATCATAAAACCAAAAATAGAAAACTAGCAACCACTCCGAACTGGCCTTGATTTGATTTTTCATCACTAGATCTAACTTCAACATTTTCTTTACATCTATCAGTGGTCCACGTGCAGTTTCTGTTGTGAATTCATCATCAGAGAGACTAGGAGGGGCAAGAGTAGTTGCAACAGCTGTTGTTCCAGATGATGTGCAGAGCATTAGGGATATTTTACGGAGATGGTGTGATATTGACAACATGGATCTTGTTCTTACCCTAGGTATGCTTTGAATTATGATGTGTTCTGTAGATCAAGCAATAGATGATCTTATGTTTCTGCCACAGAATTTAGCTTGATAATTCCAGGCCTCTTTTGGACAGGGAGTTTACAACAACCCAGTATAATCCCAGCTCTTTTGGGGTATGGGGTGAAGATGTACACAGTCTTGCCCTGTAGAAACAGAGAGACTGTTTCCGTTAGAACCTAGATGCATTGCTGGGAGTTGTTTGGTCGTACACCCTGATTTCTGGTGTTTCTCAGTTCAAGAAACTGCAGGCACACGATGCCTCCCTGATACTGCTTTGTTTCTGTCATGTCAAACATTATACTCCATCCCATAAAATCCTTGACACTTTTTAGTTCACGGAGTTTAAGAAAGTTGTTGAAAAGTAAAAAGTGTGGTTATAATTTGTTTAGAGGAGAGAGAATTGTTGGTAGCCATATATTCATTACCAAAATAGGGAATTTAGTAAGTGTAAGGTATTTTTTGGGCGGCAAGGTTATAGTTAAACTCGTTTTGAGTGTCAGATTGAATAACACCGGTCAAATTGAGGTTCTACGGTGCTTCGATAAAAATTGATGGTTCCTACCCCCCTAACCCCCAACCGGCTCGACCCAAACCCACCCCCATCCCCCGTCAATTGAGCCCCCATTCTTAGTTGACTTTGGATTTTGTTGTTTTTATTGGGTGGGGGGTTAGGAGAGTATAAGCCATCAATTTTTTAATCAGAGCACTGTAGGGCTCAATTTAACCGGTGTCATAATATGACACCCATTTTGGGTGTCAATATAACCTTGTGGCCCTTTTTTGGGAGATCCAAAAAAGGAAAGTTTGAGGAATTTTATGGGACAGAAGGAGTACGAAGTATAATTTAATTCACAGTTTCCACACTAACTTCCATGAATTCAATTTTGCCAACATTTGAATTTAAATGAGGCCAAAATTTCTGAAATAACTGATTTTGTAAATCAGGTGGGACTGGTTTTACTCCAAGGGACAACACTCCCGAAGCCACTAAAGCTTTGATTCAGAGAGAGACACCTGGTCTTCTGCATGTGATGATGCAGGAGAGTTTAAAGGTAAACAAGAAAATGGTTTCAATTGCCGCACCTAAGTCTTGTTTTCCCTAGTATTTACTATATAGTGAGTGATCTCTAACGTACCGTACTTTCTACCACTTTCTTCCCACTCTAATTTCAAGTCTTTATATGGATTCTTAATGAAATGTTATTCACAACTCAACTTCAAAATTCAAAATGAAAAGAATTGTGCACCAATATATTAACTTAAAAGGCACTTTAAAAAATAAAGGCTATTTCAATGACCCCTTTCTCTCTTAAACCTATATCCGATTTGATTACTTTTCTGACTATAACTGTAAACAGGTCACACCATTTGCAATGTTAACTCGCTCAGCAGCTGGCATTAGAGGCTCCACATTGGTATGTCAGTGACTTTGATTTGTATGATTTAGGCATATATGATTGCACCCAAAACTTCTTCCAAGTTGAATTTCGTGCAGATGCACAACAAAGTTTTCTTGTCCACTCCTTTTCACGGGTGCTTGTTAGCGTGATTTCAAGTGCGTCATTGGAATGGTTGGATTTCCTAAATAAATTCGTGGAATCTTTGGGTGTGTTTGGAACTAGAAAAATGCTAGTGGAAGTATATACGAAGTAGATGATAAATTTGGAAGGACAAAAGGTTTGAGGGATAAAAAATACAAAATTTGTTCAAGCGTGATGATTTTAATATTTGTTCAGGCTCATTTTAGTAATGTATTTTTATTACATAGACTACAAAGTTTAAATAGAAGTAAAATTTCAAAGACCCTAATCAAATTTGTTTTTCCTTCATAACTTCTTTTACCATTTCCCTCTGCATTTTGGGGGTATTCTGAAACTACCTCTTTACTTTTTTTTTGGGGTGAACTATATAACATGACATTACTAACATGCCTACATATATAGTATATACAAGAGTAGGACATGCATACCTGAACCAATCAAAGGCAATCAGAAGCCCGAATCCAGACCAGAGCCCACTTGCGTACTTAAATTGTTACTAGCTAGGTTATAGTAGTAGTAGTTTCCCTTTGCATATCCTGAGTTCCAAACATAGAATTCCCCAATTTCAAGGGATTAAGCTCCACGCTCTATAGATAAGTGGAATACTGTTAGGTTGTGCCATGTACGGAATCAAACATCACCCCTCTTTTTTCCCCCTTGGAAAGTGACATTTTCGCAGGAGGGGACATTTACTGTGTTAGTTGCTGGTGTGTCTTCATACATCATTGCAGATTATAAACATGCCTGGGAATCCTAATGCGGTGGCGGAGTGCATGGAGGCACTGATCCCTGCCCTTAAGCATGCCTTGAAGCAGATCAAAGGCGACAAGCGAGAAAAACATCCTCGGCATGTTCCGCATGCAGATGCATCCGATACTTGGGAGCGTAGTTACGTATCAGCTTCTGGTGGCGGTGGTGGTGAAGAGCCCCCACCTCCACATTCTTGTTCTTGTTCACACTGAAGTTTCCTGGCAAGCTGATTGATTTTATAAGGTAATGCATGTCTTGCTTACATATGACATTGTTCAGGTGGCAATTAACAATTTTGAGTAGATACAATGAAAGACATTGGGTTGAATGATTAATATGTAAAATAATCCTACCAACGTTTGAAGGGTAGTGTCGAATATCTGCAATGCGCTATTGTTTGAGAAGTGCTAGTCACACGCAAAACAAATTCACAATTCGCAAGTGAATATAAATTTCCACTCTCTAATTATTTAAGACCATTTCGTTCAAATTTACAAGTTTGTAAAACTTGTGACTTTTTATTTGTAACTTCAACATTTTCTCTGTTTGTTTCGATCTAGAGTTCTACATTAAAAAAATCTAGATAAGGTGTCTCTTTGGTATTAGCTTTGATCTTTTAGTACAGCTATTCGATAATAGTTTTACGGCTTTAGCTTAGTATTTTAAAGTTACTTTTACTCACTACTGATAAATAAATTGATGCTTTCTATGCCTCTAGTCATATGCTCCCCTCTCTAAAAATGCCATTTGGCTACAAAGAAACTATAGCCGATTGATATTTTTTGGGAGGAGATAAAGAGGTTTTAAGTGGGTAAGAACCTTTGAATTAAGATCATAAGTGCATATTATGACATTAATACTTGTGAAAAGAACCAGGGCAAAATGTAAAATTTGAAAGTTTCTGTAAAACAAATATATCTAGTGTAACTTAGAAAACTTTGTAATATGTGAATGTTTTTTTTGTCTAATTTAATAAAATTTGATTGTAGAAGTCTAACCTATCATCTACTACTCCCTCTATCCTAATTTATTGTTTCCGTTTGGAGGAATATGTAAAATTTGATCATTTTTAAAATAATTTTATTTACAAATTAGTATAAAATAAAAAGTTATAAAAATAACACAGTTCAAAACAAAATTAAAAGTTTTATAAAATAAAGGTATAATTTAGGACGTGTTATTCTACTTTTGTTAAAGAACCAATACTCCCTAGTCCCTTCCAATTAGCTGCTTCAATTTCCTCTCTTTGTCTATCGAAAGAAGCTAGTTGATGAAAGACGAAGCAGTGAATTTGAGCATATGTGAACGAAGAAGTCTTTCTTAGTCATTTTCTTATGAATCGTTTAGCTTTAACGCATACCTCATAAGTGTCATTTCTCCAATGATAATCATTACTTAAATGACTACTTATAGACTTTTGAAAGATAAAAGATTAATAAAATTAAAGAACTAATCTTGAATTTTAGCTCCATAAGTAAGAATTGCTTTTAAGAACATTCGTAAGGATTATTCTGGGACAGAGAGAATATTCAATTACTCACTTCATGTCAAAAAAACATTTTTTAATACGTAAATAATATATTTTTATTTATATACTATCAATTTATAAATCACATCACATAAATTTAAAAAGTTCCGGCCCATAGGGGGACGGACAGCCCGACCGGACCGGGTCCGTCATTTATAGGGGCCCAATTCTCTTTTATAGGGGCCCAATTCTCTTTTAAAAATACGGAGTATATATATATATATATATATATATATATATATATATATATATATATATACATATAACAAGCCCATTACTCCATAAGCCCAAAATCCAAATAAAAAATCAGCCTACTTTATACAAAGCTGGAGCCGCTGCCTTAGAGCATCTCCAAAGGGTAGTCTAAATTTTGATAAGAGTAAATTCTATAATTGGTCTTTTATAACAGGGGTTCCCTATTTAGTCCTCTATTATTAAATATTATCCCAGTGGTCCTTCATTTATGGGTATCTTTCCACAAATAGTCCTTTTTTTGATCTTCAATCATGTTTGTGTTAATTTGAGGGCTAAAAGTGTAATTTCACAATAATAATATATCTTTTTTTTCATACACAATTCCAAAGGCTGTTCCGTTTGCGTCGTTTGTGAATTACAGTCGCTTTCTACTACAACCATAGTCTACAAATGTGGTCTTTTATCTGAATTCTAGTCCACAATCATAGTCATGTGTAATTCGCTTAACCAATATCAGAACACGTCACTAGACATAATATTGATGTCAAATTATGCTTTTAGCCTTTAAATTAACACCAACTTGGCAGAAGATTAAAAAAAGGATCATTTGTGGAAAGGCACCCTTAAAAAAGGACTACAGGAGTAATATTTGATAATAGAGGACTAAATATGGAAATCCCCTTGTTATAATGGACCAATTATGGAATTTACTCTTTTGATAGTGTAAACCCTCCTTTACACTATCAATAGTCTTTTACACTTCAAGTTTTTTATATTCAATCCAACCATATCTTCTAAATAATATAATTTTATACTTGGTAATATTTAATTCATGCTATTTATTAATCTAAAAACAAATTCATCAATGGCGAAGCTAAGTCCAAATCGAAGAAGATGAACAGTGGAGAAGTTTAGATCGAAGAAGACGAACAGTGGAGAAGTTCTTAAGATCACCTTTTGAGCTGTGGTTTTCTCTTATGCGGCGCTTTAGTTGACTCAGCTCCATACGTTGGTGAAAACTGAAAAGGTTTCCAAATCTGTGTGTTCAGATTTTGGGATTCTTCGTGGGGGAGATGGAACAGAGAACTAATAAAATGGTAAAAGCTTTTCCATTTGGGTACAGTAACTCTTATATTTGGCAGCTCTGAATGGTAAAATAGACTACGGTGTATATTTTAGGAGATGCACTGGAGAGCTCAATTTTGAACAGTAAAGAAAGGGCATATCTTCTATTTTTTAACGGTTACTCAAATTTACACTCCGGGTTGGAGTTGCTCTTAGGGAATCAGAGAGACACCTCGCAAAAATCAGCCTTCTACCTGCGATCGACCCGTCGGAAATCAGCCTCACCTTCGCGGCCAGTTGCCGGTTCTTCTCCCGCCAGCCGCCGCCAGCACTCCAGGTATTATTTCACTTACTCTTGAGTCTCGCCAATTTTCAGTTTCAGCTTCCTTTTATAAGTTTTATCCCTTGGCTTTACATCCTTTACTCATACTATCTTAGAAATTTAATCATCTAAAATAGTTGCAAGTTAGATTTCTTCAATTATAATTTCTCTAAGTAAAAGAAAATGTTTGTATTGTGATTTCGGCTATGCACTTCTGGGTTTCTTTTTCTATTAAAACTGCCAGATTTTAGTTCAAATATATCCATTACTATCACTTCAATTCCATCGGATTTTTAGCTTTTTCATTGTGAAGTTTGGGGTATTTGAGTTTGTCTTAGTTTCGAGTCTTAAACGACTATATATTTGGTTGTTCAAATCTTGAATGTTTGGTGATTTATATTTTCAATTGACTGCAGAGAAGTTGCAATTAATCTGTTACCACAATAAAGATTTTTGTACTTCATATTTTTCATACTCTTATTTTTGTTTTTTCACTTGAATTGCTTGGAAGTTTAGGTTATAGGGTTTTTTTGGGCTAATTTCATTTTTTATTTTTCGTTGTAACTTTGTCTTACACTTTTTTTGCTACAAATGTTTTATGTTTTTCAATTGTTTGACTTGGGCGTAACTCTAGCAGTTTAACTTTGATTTTGCTGCAAATGTTTAGGTTCTGTTTGTAAAGTTTTATTAATGTTGTAATGTGTCATAAAGTATTTTAATTTTAATTGTAGTCTATGGAGGAAGATTTGCTCACTGCCATAAATAATTGTCAATAGCTATTTTGTTAATACATATTCATTCTTCATTTAATTATTTTATAATATTAAATGTAGGATTATTCTTAGAGTATATTAAATGTTAATTATTTTAGAATATTCTTTTTCGTTTAATTTCCCTTTATTTTGCAGATATTTTTGGTTGTTATTTTGTAGACTTTTATTTTCCACTCATTTTTAACCTTTAGTTTTGGTTCTTTTGTGTGAGCTGATGGTAGAATTCATTTGTGTGTCAATCCTTTTGAATGATGTTTAATAAGAATCCCAAGTCCCAACAGGTTCTAGTCACTACAAAAAGGGAAGGCATACCAGGACAACTTTTTTTCAAAATATCAATATACCGGACAAGGGAATACCAATTAAAAGATAAAATACATATTTTAGAACATAAACTTAAATTTTAAATTGTTAGGCATAAGTCCTTTTGGGTCTTTTTTGCCATTAAATTCTTAGGGCCGGCCCTGTTAAAAACACAATAGTTTTGTACATATTTTTCTACTCCTATTAACTTGCAGTTTGTAGCAAGTGTTTTTCTGTGCTTTTAAACTGGTCAAACTTGTTTATAATTTATTTTTAACTTAAAAGTCAGTTGGTGACTTTTTTCTGTGCTTATAAGTTAATTTATAAGCTGATTATGAGCCAGGAAAAGTAAGTACGTCTTACCTACTTAATTTTAAGTAAGTTTTTTCGTTTATCCGTTTTGACCAGATTATTTACAAAATTATTCCTCACCTATTATGAATATCATCGAATGACTTCTATATCATTTTATTCATTTTATCTATACGAAAGAATATTTTACTTATAAGTAGTTTTTAAATTAAAAATTACTTATCAACAAAAATCTATAAGCACCGGCATCGAGAAAAAGAGAAACACCCAAAGTGAGAGTGCTTTGTACTCCCTTTGTCCCATTTTAAATTGTCTGTTTTTCTTTTTTCTCCGTCCCAAAATAAGTTGCATGTTTCTTGTTATCGTAAACTTTTAAGAGTAAAATATCTAAACTACCCCTAAAATAAATCACTCTTCTCCACCTTATCTTCTCATTCATCGTTACCTCTAGGGGTGTAAACGAACCGAATCGAAGCGAATACCGATATATTTGAATTTGTATTTGTTTAATTTTTTCGAATACGAATCCGAATATGAGACGAATTCAAAATAATATTTGAATAAGTATTTGATTAATATTCGAATAGTTATCGAATCATAAACGAATATTTGAATAATCATGCTATGTAATTTATATAATGGACCAACATCAATTTGTAATTTAACTTACGATACTCTTTATACTATACTATATTTCGTATATAAAAACATTAATACATTTGCATCTTACACAAATTATATTTTATAAAATATAACTATTAAAAATCATATGCTTTAGATTTTTGTGTTACGTTAATGATGGATTAGGGATTTTTCCTAATCCAATATTATTTGAACAGTACAAGAAAGCCCAATTTTATCTGGCCCAAGATATAAATCAGATAAATTATTCAAGACAGAACCAGAGATATATGGACAGAAGAATATATTTGAAGTGATGTGGAGACATTTGGCGGGACCCGTGGAACACTATCACATGGAAACCACATGCCGCACATGGGCTTCACATGGACAATGTCCCCTCTTGTCTCCATCAATTATTTCCTTCTCCCCTTTAAATGCAAGCTACGAAGGAGGGAGGAGGGAGGCCAACTTCCTACAAGTTTCAATACTATTCTTCATTCTTCTTCTTCTTTTAGCTTGGAGCTCTATTAATGGCTCCAAGCTCCTACAGTGATGTATATGTAAATTCCCCCGAGATTAATAAAAGTTCCTCCCCTTTGGCATGGCACCGCCTAAAAAGGCCCGTGGTTTTCTCCCGATTTGGGTTTCCACGTATAAATACTTTCTCTCCACTTTATTTATATATTTAATTTCCGGATTTCGCTATTCGGTGCGGTGCCGACCCGGTACCGATTTCATCGGGTCGACGCCCCGAAAAAGCGGTTTCCATCACTGGCGCCATCAGTGGGACTCGTCACAAAAAGCTTTTGTGTTCCGAGTCCGTAATAGAGAAAAAAAAGTGGGTTGAGAAAGTAAAAAAACAAAACAAAACAAAGGAGGAGGGATACGAAGTGAGAATCAAGAAGAAAAAAAAAGGTTCAAAAGTCAGAGAAGGAGAAAAGAATAGAAAAAGGGAGGAGTGGTCTTCTTCACAGATCCGGCGACAACCAACTACGAGCATCGACAGGCATTTGGCGAGCACCGGCGAGCCACTGGCGAGCCGATCCAGCCCCCTAGCGAGCCACTCCCGGTCCTCTCCGGCGAGCCACTCTTTCCGTCAGTCCACAACCAGGTCCAACGAGCCTCCTCCTTCCTCCGGCAAACCATGAAGAACAGCGGGATCTTCTCGGCGAACGGCGAGCTAGAGTCCGGACCACCAGCGAGCCACGGACCGCGGGGATCTTTCCGGCGAGCAGCGAGCACGCGGTAGGGCCGCCGGCAGTACCCTCCACCAGGGTCGGTGAGCATCCTCCCAGATCGGCGAGCCCTCTAGCGTGCTTCACCTCCGACGGGATCCAGCGGCGAACCACAGCCACTTTAGCATCGATCCAGCAGCGAGCTCCCACTTCTCCCGGCGAGCCGCAAACGGCAGTGGGGAGCTGCGGACGGCAGTGGCGAGCCGTCGACGGCAGAGGTGAGCCGCTGACGGCAGTGGCGAGCCTCCTTTCCAGCGGTCCTCATTTTCAGTGGCGAGCATCCTTTCCAGCGGTCCTCATTTTTGGCGGCGGTCCTCGTTCCGGGCAGTCCTCCTTTCCAGCGGTCCTCATTTCCAAGCCACTCCTTCCGTTGGTCCACCAGCAGTGGTCCTCTCCTCTCTGGCAGTCCTCTCCCGCGGTCCTCTTCAACGAGCCTAGGACGGATTTGGCTTCAAGTGGACCATTACAACTTCTAGGATCCATCAAGTGGACCGCTCCAACTTTATGGGTCCTTTAAATGGACGGATGTAGCCTCAAGTGGACCGCTCCAGCTTCATGGGCCCCTCAAATGGACGGAT
>OOIL02005153.1:646414-705061 GCA_900332095.2 Cuscuta campestris | reverse complement strand
TGATGGATTAGGGATTTTTCCTAATCCAATATTATTTGAACAGTACAAGAAAGCCCAATTTTATCTGGCCCAAGATATAAATCAGATAAATTATTCAAGACAGAACCAGAGATATATGGACAGAAGAATATATTTGAAGTGATGTGGAGACATTTGGCGGGACCCGTGGAACACTATCACATGGAAACCACATGCCGCACATGGGCTTCACATGGACAATGTCCCCTCTTGTCTCCATCAATTATTTCCTTCTCCCCTTTAAATGCAGGCTACGAAGGAGGGAGGAGGGAGGCCAACTTCCTACAAGTTTCAATACTATTCTGAATTCTTCTTCTTCTTTTAGCTTGGAGCTCCATTAATGGCTCCAAGCTCCTACAGTGATGTATATGTAAATTCCCCCGAGATTAATAAAAGTTCCTCCCCTTTGGCATGGCACCGTCTAAAAAGGCCCGTGGTTTTCTCCCGATTTGGGTTTCCACGTATAAATACTTTCTCTCCACTTTATTTATATATTTAATTTCCGGATTTCGCTATTCGGTGCGGTGCCGACCCGGTACCGATTTCATCGGGTCGACGCCCCGAAAAAGCGGTTTCCATCAGTTAATTTATTGAATTCTTAGTATTTTAAATACACTTTATAGTATATTACTTTGCTTGACTTTTGATGTTGAAAACATGGTCTGTGTATATATACATATATTCGAATATTTGAATATCATCCGAATCGAATATATCCCTATTTGTATTTGTATTTGATTAATATTCAAATCAAAAATAATATTTGAATTTGAATTTGTATTTGAATAACGCGAATTCGAATCATCTTATTCGAATACGAATCGCGAATCGAATTAAAAATATTTGATTTGTTTACATCCCTAGTTACCTCTCCTAAGAAGTAATGACTATTTGGGAAAGTCATTTCTATTTTTTTTCTTCCTTAAATATGCCCCAAAGTCAAAACGGACGATTTAAAACGGAACGGAGGGAGTAGCATCTAAGGTCTACAAAAATTTTATGGATCTTCTCTCATAAAATTTAGTTTTTTATTTTTTTAAAAAAATAAAAGTAAAAATACTTATCTCAACATTAAGCAAATGATTATTTGTTTTATCTGTAGGTACACCACGAACCCATGGTAGAAATTGCCTTAGGGAGTACTTTTATGGTGCACCTTGGGTGCATACCATTTTTGTTGACCTTCTTACATAATTTTTTTAATTTATTATAAAAAATAAATACCTATTTAAATAGTAAGAAAATATTTATTTTGTTCGTAACCGTAAGTCCACCCTAGAACTTGGGTTAAGTACTTTTTTTTAGGTCCACCATGTATGCTTTTTAAGCATAAAATAAAGGTTTTCGGATGCTTTACAGCTGGCGCGCAAGAGAGGAAACGAGAATGAAGGACTTCTCCACTTTGTAGCTCAGAAAGTGACTCTCCCAAAATATACCATTCCCCTTCAGCTTCGTTCCGTTCCGTTCCCGGTAAATTCTGCCATTCTATTCCCTACCTATAGTTAAATTTCTGTACAGCTTGTCTCATAGTGGAAGATTTTAGTGGTGTTCTGCACAGTTATTAGGTGTTATTAGGTTTTTTTTTTTGAATGCTGTGGGAATCGGTTTATTTGGATTAGGAGGCTATGGCCGAAAGTATGGAAAACTTATTGAAATCAAAAGGGGGACTGACATTGAATATTTAGGTTAATGGTTGGTAGTATAAGATAGGAGAAATACTACTAAGTGTTTGCACTTTGAATTGCTTTCTGAATTTCATCTCAAGGAATGTGAAAGTGATTATATGAGGGGGGTATGGAGCTTAAAGAATCATTATTGGTAATGTTTTTGCTTCAGGCATACTCTACTTCGTATTATCAATTGAATCGAAACGGTACATTACTTCGATTCTTACTTTCTATGAAGTTTTAGCTGTAAATTTAGCCTTGCATCTAGGGTCTAACCAAAAGAATCTTTTTTGTTTTTCCTTTACTGGGTTTAGAAATTACAAGCATAAGATTTTGGTTTGCCGAAGCCAATACCCTGACGGAGTTATATTGGATTTTGTTGTTGTTGCTGTCGTTGTTGTCCTAAAGTAGGAAACGGACCCTGTAATGAAGTCCTCACTGACCACATGCTATCGTTCAGTTTTTCATTTCCTAAACTCCCCGATTAAAAAACTAAAATTCAGAAGGATTAATTCTAGTCTGGGTACATTTTGGGCAATTGCTAGTTTCTTGGTTTTCGAGAGTTATTAATCATGTGCGAGTGATAGCATTGTTTAGACTTTAGAGCTTCTGTCATTCTGGGTTCTCTTCACGCTCTTTGAACGCTATGTTTAAATTCTGTAAAGTTCCTTGACGTAACCATCATTTTTGAGTTATTTTACGTAATGACCTTTTTATTATTCATGTGCTTAGAAAACCTTATAGAAGGTCTAAATACATTTGGAAATATTGAGCTATCCAGTAACGAGTATTATCTTAAAAAGCATGGTTATGAGAGGGTCATTTTGAGAAATAACATTAACCTAAATGCTACCTTTGGAAATTACCCTAAACATATTCAAATTGGCTGGCTAAATCTTAAAGAAAATGAAGGTTTTCCACTGTACTGACTAATCAAAAAGTCAACACGTTGAAGGTCTGCTTCTGATAGTTTATGGCATCATTGTCTAAATAAAAAAGATGGGAATTTTCCAATGTACCAACTACCCAAAAGAAGACAGGAGATGAAGGCCAACTTCTGATGGAATATGTTAATGTTCCTCCACCAGTTCTAAAGTGTTATATGGTTTGTCAACTTGTTTCATTCTGATGGATTTTGTTTCATTGATTCATTTGTCTTGTTAGCAATACAAAGAGCATTATTCTGACCAATATATAAGTTTTAAAATTTAGGAAGGCACAACTGTCATAAATCATGAACGATATCTATATTTTCTGAACTTGTATTTTTGTTTAGCTTTATATCACAACATGTAACATGTTTGTGGCTCTTTTCGGCAAATCGCATGAAAAACTAGTGTCTTTCTTGATCAAGATTCCTTTTATAGAAAATGTTGTTGAAAAAAAAAACTTTTTTTGTATTTTAGGGATAGAGCAAGTAGCTGATAGTTTACAAGGAGCCAACTGTTGAGAGGACTTGGGATGGCGGGCGACGAGAGGAATCTCATTGAGATTTTAGAAGAAAACCACCCTATAGACTTCAACAAATATATCACGTACGTTCAGTCACCAGAATGTGGAGCGATAGCCACATTTGCTGGCACAACTCGCAACATGTTTGAGGGCAAAGAAGTCATTGAACTAAGGTACGAGGCATACACTCCGATGGCCATACGTTGCATTCAATCCTCATGCGCGTCTGCTAGGTCGACTTGGAATCTCCACTCGATTGCCCTGGCCCACAGACTGGGACCCGTGGCTGTTGGGGAGACGAGTGTGTTTGTGGCAACATCGGCTGTTCATAGGGACGATGCTTTGGATGCTTGTAAGTTTCTGATTGATGAGATCAAAGCCTCAGTTCCCATCTGGAAAAAAGAAGTGTATACTAATGGAGAGGTTTGGAAAGAAAACAGAGAGTTTCACGAGAGAAATGCTGAGAAATTGACACGAAAGGGGCACTGTTGTGGGGCAAAGGTGAGAATTGATTGATGATCTGTAATTTCCTTTCTTTTTATTGCCGGCATGTGAAATAAAAAAGAATACAACTTTTAACACAGTTCAAATAAATTGAAGACTAAAAAAAGGGAATACCATTTGTATACACTTCCTTTTGTATTGGAGAAAGTTTTACATTTTCCTTTAAATTTATCCCAAAAATAAGTTTTCAGCTTGTGAGTTTCATATTATTTTCTGTCTTCTAAGAGCACTGGAAATGGTCATGAAGTCCCGGGCGTCAAACCGAGGTTTCAATCCTTCACTCTTTTTTACATCAGTTTTTATCCCCCTTTAACTTGCATTGCAGTTTCACTGGAAAGGAGTTTGAAACCTCGGGGTTTCAAATTGAGGCTTTAAACCTTTATTTTTAAAAATTTTTATTACACATTTTGTAAAATTAAGTTAATAAGATTTCGTAAATAATTGAATTTAAATGACAATAATTCATTAACTACAAAAAAAATGCAGTCAATAAAAAAAGAACACTTCTTCCTCCGGTGTTCACTTTTGAATGGACCGTGTTGCCTCAGTCATCGGCTTTTTGATCCTCGGTTTGTAATATTATCAAGACACCATAATATTAATTGGAAAGATTAATTTAGGACAAAACAAACTTAGGAAAGTACATAATGTAATATTCCCTCCCGTCTCTAATTTGATTAGAATATTCCAACTCATTCTTGTCCCAAAAAGAATTACAAAGTTCCAATGTTAACATCATTTGGACCATTTTACCCTCCCTTCCATCTCCCTATGTAATGACATGTGCCTCTCTTCTCTCTAGTGTCTATTCTCTTTAAATATAATCTAGATCTATACTCTTCTCTTCTCACCTCTTCGTCTCACCTTTTCGTCTCTTCCCCGCTTCATCTTCTCCGATTTCAATTTCACTCTCTCTAAAATTATAACCTTTAGGGTTACGATGTCGTCTCCATGGAATCATGATCCATCTATGCCCACTTTTTATCTCTTGTCACAAGAATTGCGATCTAGATCTAGATTGCCTCCTATCTCTGAATCTAAACTTGAGGTGCGTGTTGAATCACCATCGTACACTTCTGAGAGTGACCCTACTTAGAAGTTTAGAAACAAATACGATTAGGTGGTTGTAAAAGATTCAGTTGAGGGTTTCATGAGCGAAGAAGGTGCATGAAGGGGAAGAGGTGAGCTCTAGGTATTACCCGGACAACATGACATGCACTGATTATCTTTTCATGGAAATCCCTCAAAAAAACCTCCCGGCCTTGATCCTTGTGGTTTGCCTTCTTTTGTTTCTTTCTTACTCATACATGAGAGTTATGTTTTTCGTTATGACTGATGATGAAAGAGGCGTTATGTTTCTATATTATGCACTATGATGATTAAAATTTATGTTAAATTGACCTTTAATCGTGTCTGGCATAGCTATAGACGTTTTGCTTGTTATGTGATAGCCCTTATGTGTTTCGCCCACAGTTTGACAGGGTACTTGAGATCTGTGATGTTTCGTGCTGAGATCTGTGATGGCCCTAAGGTTTAACATTACCCCTGATCTATATTTGTTTGCTGTATAAGATTGAACCTCACTTTGATGTATGTTTGCTTGACATATGATGCTTGTGGTTTATGAAGTAAAGCATTTTTTTTTCAAATCTATGATGACCCAATTATTGTGTGTGTTTGGTCCTTTTTTGACAAACGGGTCAAGGAACTAGGAGTCGGAACCAAACCGACAGGATCAGTCCGAGTTAGAGGCGAGTCCTCTTTTCAAATATTTATAACGGGACAGGTCGGTCCGATCCTTATAGATTTTAGGGTCGGTCCAGTTCTCCATTTTGAAATTGTCTAAGACCCGGACCGAACCGCTTTTTAATACTCCGTATTATTATTAGTAGTTACACCGGGAACAACGCCCTTACGAGTTACGCCCTTACCCTTCTTTGCAATTGTTTTAACTTTATTTAGACCTCTTTTTTGTGTTGGGTGACTTAAAATTGACAATGGGGATAGTATATTGTTGTGGACTAATGGTGAATGACCATGTATATATTATTAATTTATTATCACTTTATTTTTTTAATATTAGTATCATGATAGGTTCGGACCCGTTGACCTGTGGAATCGGCCTGTGTAAAACAAGTCGGGTTAGATCCGGTTTCAAATTTAAAATTTTGAAAACTCATTCCAACCCGGGCCGTTTTAATAAAAACAAATCGAGTATGGTTTATACAAATCTTGGCTCGGAGTGCCTGTGCCCACCCCTAAGCTAATGTATTTTCAAATTTAAATCAATCAATGTGGATTCAACATTTCAAATGCAAAACAGATCTTGAATAGACAAAGAGCCCTACCTTTTACTTTAATTAATTAATTAACAGTCCAATCCAATCAACCTAGAGAATCATCATCATCTTCATCCCCTTCCCTTTCCCCTCTAAACCCCTTCCGGTTTCATGTCATCCAATGCCTGCAATTCTCGCCCCTTCTCGTGGCTCGTCAAATCCTGTATCCCCACCGCCCACAACCACCGCCAACCCACCGCTCCCCATTCCTCTTCCGCCGCCCCTCTCCGCCGCCAAACCTCCATTTCTTCTCTTCCCGACGACCTCCTCTTGGAATGCCTCTCCAGGGTTGCACAGTGCTCTATCTCCTCCCTCCCGTTGGTTTGCCGCCGCTGGTCGGGCCTCCTCGATTCTCCCGCCTTCCACTCCCTCCGCCGCCGCCGCAATCTACTCCGCCTCAATCTTTTTGCCATTTCAATCTCCGACCATTCGCTCTTCGCAGCTAGTCTGTGTTTGGGATTTGAATCGGCGTGGAGGATCTCTTCTGTGCTTGCGGATGACGTTTTTAATCGAGGGCCGCCGTTTATGTCTCTCTTCTCCCATTCTCGTTCCGTCGCTATTGGTCGGAGAATTTACGTTATTGGCCGGACGGCGATGATTCGTTGCGACGCATGGACTGCGTCGGCGGTCTTGTTACCGGGGCCGGTGGCTACGAGGAAGAAGTTTGCCGCGGCTGTCGTAGCGGGGAAGATTTATGTCGCCGGCGGAAGTGGGCGGACGGCGGTGGTTGAGGAGTATGACCCTGATGCTGAATCGTGGCGCGCGGTGTCTACGGCGTCCAGGAGGCGGTATGGATGTGTGGGGGCGGCGGCGGACGGGGTATTCTATGTCATCGGAGGTCTGAAGATCGGGTCGTCGGGAAATGAGGGAGTGTCACGCGCCGCCGGACCGGATGCGGCGCTTGTTTACGCCGGCTCGATGGATTTGTATGACGTGGCAGCGGGACAGTGGCTGAAAAGCCGTACCGTCCCCGGCGGCGGATGCGTGGTGGCGGCCTGTGCCGAAGGCGGTTTCGTGTACATCCTCTCAAGCCATGCCGTGGAACTCTCGTTCTGGGAATTCAACGGTGCGCTTAAATCCAGCGGCTTCGCGGAGTGGCGCAGGTTAAAGTCGCCGCCGGTGCAGGTTAGACTCGACAGCGCCGTCAGATTCACCTGCGTCGGGGCGGGAGGAAGGGTCGTGCTGGTCCAACTAACAGGCCGCGCACAAGACATGGTACGGCGGAGCGGCCGAGGGGAGAGGGATTTCAGGGGAGGAACGATGATGGTGTACGATTGCGCCGCCGGGGAATGGAGTAGGGGGGCGGATTTGCCGGAGTTCATTGGAAGTGCCGCCTGTGTAACGGTTGAGTGCTAATGTGCGCATTTCTGGGGTGGTGTGTCATCCGCTCATTTTTCCTGGTTTGAGTCAAAGTCTTCGATTTTAGTGTCGGTACAAATGAGTCTTTCTTTCCATTGTGCTTTACTCCGTATCATTTTCTGCGTACCATTTTCACTGCAACATCACGGAAGTGATGCACAAAAAGATTTGTTTTAATCCGTGAGATTAAAAATTCAAGCTGTTTGGTGTGCTTCATAAGAAATCAATTACTCCTGTCGTACTTAAAATATTGTCCTAGTTTGACATTTTAGTTAAACTGTTTCACCTTTTGACCATGAATTATGAAAAAAAAATTATTTGTAATATAAATTTAGTAAAATTAGGTATATTTTAAAATATAATTTTGAAATTTAAAATTTTTATAATATTTAATTATTTTAAACTACATTCAATTCATTGTCAAATGGTGTCACAATTTAACCATAAAAGTCAAACTATGACAATCTTTTAGGCACGGAAAGAGTAAAATAAAAGTGAAAATGTATGAAATAAGTTGTATCAAAACATTGGTGCTCGGTACTATCGATTTTGTGATAAGAATTTCCAGATTTCATCATTTTCAAAAATATAATTCAGGGTACCTTAAAATATTTGAAAACTAACTCTTGATGTTGGAGTCCACCGATATGCGCTATTGTTCAGACCACGTAAGAAAGATTAGTCAGGTTGTTTGCGGAGAGGCGCACACAAGGGTTAAGATGATAACAAACGGGATACAAATATTCAAGGCATGTTTGGAACGAAGCCAGACATATGGAAGACATTATCGTGTTGTACCACGTAATATCCAGGAAGGTATTTGTCGTATAACTATAGGGGTAATACTAGAGACACAAATAACCAAGACATATTTTCAGTGTATCTAGCCAACCAATGGTGTGAATGTAGGAAATGAACTACGTTCTACATATCATGTGCGTGCGTATACGCAAAATGTCACCACAATTGAATGATGGTAGATGATTTCATTCCGTTGATCTTCTTGACTCAATCATACATAAATGTGTATTTCAGAAATCTAATGCCACTTTAATCAGAAATGAAATGGCTATATCCTAGATATGAATTAGTGCGAGCAACAAGAGGTCGTCATTCGCAGACCATAAGCACGTGTTTCACTAATAACATGGATATACGACCACAACGACGTAGTAACAAGTTTAAATTATTAGCTTTTTCTATTATTTTCTCTTAAATCATGTAATATATACTTCATATTTTCTAGTTTGTCGTTTGAACATATAATTTCATTTTTCTCCATTCTTTTTTGTCTCTTGTTCAATTTTTAGTTACAAACTGCTACTCTCATCCATCCAAAAAGATCTAGTTTAAATTTTTTAGTTTTATTTCTTTTATTTATGTCAATTTTTCAAATAAAATAAATCAAAGTGATTAAATATTGTGTTTCATTTTTTAGTATATAAAAATAATAATGTGTACCAAAAAACAATAGTTTTACTCTTTTGTACTTCAAATAAAATGTCAACTCGCTTCTTTACGCTAGTGATATTTAAGTGCAATGTCAGCCACTCAGGCAGAATGGAAGAAACAATTCTGTTTTGACATAAATCAGAGGTTGTGAGACATATAAGATTGAGATACACAAATTGAGATGACTTTTTAATTTTTTGCACGGCCATCGAATGCTCATTTCCTATATGTGATCAATGTTCAGACTCGTGTTAGGCTTTGTTTCGATTGCCTGATCTGATCTCATTTTTTGAAGTTCTGATCTGGTGTAATCTGATCAAATTGGATCTAATCTGATTTGATTAGATCTAATTTGATCCAATCTAGTCTGATATAATCAGGTCTGATCTGATCTAATTAGATCTGATATGATATAAATTTGATTTAAATTAAAATTATTATTATTAGTATAGTTATAATAATAGTAATAATAATAATAATATTAATAAGAATAGTAATAATAACAACTACAATAATAATACTAATAAGATTAGTTATAATAATTGAAATAATAAAAATAAGAATAGTTATAATAATAATAATTACAATAATAATTTTAATAATAATAGTAATAATAATAATAATAATAATAATAATAATAATAACTATAATAATGATAATAATAATAATAATCATAATAATAACTATAATAATGATAATAATAATAATAATAATAATAATAATAATAATAATCATAATCATAATAATACTATTAATACTACTAATAGTATTAATAGTAATATTAATAATAGTAATAATTATAATTACTATAGTCATAATAATTATAGTCATAATAATAATAGTAATAGTAATAATAATATTATTATTAATATGAATAGCAGTAGTAATAATAACAATGGTAATAATAATTATAATCATGATAATAATAGTAATAATAATAACAATAAAAATAACAATAATAATGCTAATAGTAATAATAACAATAGTAACTTAATAATATTATTAATATAAATAGTAATAAGAATAACAAGTAATAATAATTATAATCATAACAGTAATAGTAATAGTAATAATAATATTAATAATAATACTAATGGTAATAAGAATAATAATAATAATTTTGTTTAGATCTGATTTGATTGGACCAGGGTTGATCTAGTCTATTTCTGATTGGACCTAAACTGATTTGATCTCATGTAGTTGGGCCTGATATGAATTGTTTTTATAAAACTAAGTTATAAGTAGAGAAAATAAATTAAACAAAAGGAGAAAGATCAAAATAGGACTAAAACATTGAAAAATATCAAAATAGGAATTTCATGTTTTTATTCTCGAAATAGGACTTACATTACCAAACATGATCACATACATTACTAAAAAAAGTATAGTAATGTGCACATTTATAGTGTCACATTACCATAGTGCAAAGTCTTATTTCTAAAAAAAAAAAAATAAAAGTCATATTTTGATACTTTTCTCTGTGTTTTAGTTGTATTTAGAGTGATTTCTATCCAAAACACATTGATAGAAGTGATGTGTTGACTAGAACAGGTATGAATTGCGTGGACAATAATAGAGGGGGGAGGGATAGATATATATGGAGTACGTACCTGAGAAAAAGGAAGGAAGGAAGCAAGGACGAGAGGGGTAAAACTTATCCGGCTGTGTTTGTTTGACACAGACAAATATGGCTACGGTGGGAGGCATTTCCGAAGCCAATGGATCCCAAAACAGCCTTGAAGCCGAACAACTTGCTCGCCTCGCCCTCTCTCAACATAACGCCCGAACGGTCCTCTCTCTCCCTCTCCCTCTCTGATCAACTAAACTCTGCTTATGAATCAATCATTGAATCCGATTTGATCGATTCACATCGCTGGGTTTTAATCATTTCGATCCTCACCCGAACCGATCTGCTTTAGTTTCTTATAGATTTGAACTGCATGAAATCAAATTCTTACTTCCTGAATTACTTCTGTGTTTCTCAATTTCTCTGCATAAATCTCAAAATTCGTGTCAAAAAAAAACAAAACAAAATTGCAACTTTGATTTGGGACGGTGGGAGCATAATTTTTGCGCCCAATTTGGTCCCTGAACACACTGGTATTAACACCCGGTTCGGCGCCTAGTTTGCATACACGAATAGTCCACATCCGCAATGATCCGTTTCTTGTTAGGAACCATATAATCCCTTCGTTCTTAAATAACATGCCATTACGACTTTCTACATTCATTAAAAGAGAATGAATGTAGACACAATGTATGTCTACATTCATTCACTTTTTAATGTATGTAAAAAGTCATAATCGTCGGTTATTTTAAGAACGAAAGAAGTTCCTGGTGGTGATAGATGGGTATATGTCTAGTATATTCATGTGTATGCGGTTGCAGGACGGAATTTTCAATTGTTTTCCCATCTTTTCCCTTGCACTAATTATGGTTTATTTGATGGTATTGCCAGAATTCGAATTTGGAGTTTGGGAGAGTGGTGAAAGTGGGGAAGCAGGTGGTTGCCGGGACAATGCACCATATAACGCTGGAGGCAAACGACGGGGGTCATAAAAAGGTGTACGAAGCTAAGGTGTGGGAGAAGCCATGGGAGAACTTCACGGAATTGCAAGAGTTCAAACTCGTTACCGAAACTGCCCCTCTTTCTTCTTCTTAGCTCACTCAATAAGGCTAGTGTGCGCTCTTATCTGCACTAGTAGTACTTTTGGAAAATAAAGTCTCATGTTATGATGATCAAATATAAAACTAAACCACCTCCTAGGGAGAGTGTGGTTAATGAACCATGATCAATAATACTATAATGATTTCTGAGTGCCTTTCAAGTTTTTCCTCTTCATTGGTGTTTTTTTTGTTTTGTTTTATGCCTTTTTGGTGGAACCCCATTGTTTGGTTTCTTTGTTTATCAAATGCTCTCGTTAATATGATGCATAATAATGATAATGCATGCCACAAACTCACATGTGAGGCTCATATTGGTTTTATTCAACTTTTGCAACCTCATGATAATACCTAAGAGATAATTTAATGGGCAGGGAAAATAAATTTGGAACTCTCCAGAAAAGGAATGTGTGCACAAGGTGGATTTGGAAGGTTGAATGCGGTTGCTTTCGTGAATTATTAGAGCTGATGTTTGCCAAAGATTGCACAAGAAATTTACAGCTTTGTAATTTACAATTTTGTAATTTACCATTCTATTGTTAACCAAAGGGTCTGTTTGGATATCAGGAAAATAAATTCAGAAAAATGAGTTATTTTCCTGAAATCATTTTCCTTTTCTTGCGTTTGGCTTAAAGTAAAAAATTGTTCGTTTTCATTTGTCTCATTTCTGGAAGGTGAGTATTTGGAAAATGAGAATTGAGTTATCTCAGACATTTTATCAAATGCCGGCGGACGTATAACCAAAAACCCAGTCTCTAATTCTAGTTGTTGATCGAATTCCAGAAGCAATTTCTATATCAACAAAAGGCATTGAAGCCATTCTCGAACACAAAGCAAAATTCAGAAAATCATCACTCAAAAACAATAGCCAATAACTTTTCTAAAAAAAAAAGCCGAAAGCCAAAACAAGGACAAAGTTAACATAGACATATATAAAAATTGTGAACAGTACAATTTTTTGGCAATCTAGAATTGCTGGAATGTGGAACCATCAAAATCTGCGTTTGGAGTTGTGACCGAATCGGTCTAGGGAATGAGCATATAGAGATTGTCAGGCAAGAGAGGTAAGTTCGAAGAAGGCTCGGAAAGGAACTGAAAACGACTTCCGAAAAAAAAACGGAAGACAAATTCCAAAAAACAACCTCATTTTCCAGTTGACCCATGCTCATTTTCCATTGACTCTCATTTTCCATTATTTCCCAACAATGAAAACTGGGGAAAATG
Source organism: Cuscuta campestris (assembly GCA_900332095.2). NCBI lineage: Eukaryota > Viridiplantae > Streptophyta > Magnoliopsida > Solanales > Convolvulaceae > Cuscuta > Cuscuta campestris. The sequence continues at coordinate 692,382 of OOIL02005153.1, read as the reverse complement.
ACTTCCAGATGTTATTTTCTGTTTTTGCAAACAGATCCTAAATGCTTGTGAGTTTTGGTCCTGGGCAGAGCATGGTTTTTTTTTTGAAAAGCCAACGCCAAGTACGATGTAATTAATTACGATTGAAGTTCAATCAAAACCAAAAACCACCAATCAAAACCAAAACCAACCTTTTTGTGCCGTTTAAGAAACCAAACAAATCCAGCATAAACATGCCAAAACCGACCCAAAATAACCAAACTGAAAACGAAATGAAACCACATCAGTTAGACAGTTCAGCTTTCAGTTTGCATTTTTTCAAAACCAAAATCGAATGGAAACCCATCTGACAATACCAAACCAATGAACCCCCGTAGTTTAGGCTCCGCGGCTTTAAATGGTTGGTGTGTATGCAATATTACGTTGGATAAATAAATTACTACCATTTCTATAAATACAAAAAAAATTGAGAGTACTCTTAAAGTAAACATGTTAAGATCTGTTGTGCTCATTTTTCATAATTCTTTGTGACTACCAACTGATTGATGCAGCCACATAGGGTGGTGTTTCATAGGGAAAAAAAAATATGGCCGAGCCGCTGAGAAGCCAAACATAGAGGCTCTGCCAAACTGGGACTTACCTCGAAGTGGTTCCAATTTGGCTGTGAGGTTAGAAATGGAACCTGAGAAGGAAATGTCATGGAAGATGAAACCACATAGAAAATTACACAAAATGAGCATTACAATGGGAATGGGAATGAATGGACAACGAAACATATTTAAACAAGGGGGGAACAAAAGCACATTCATTCATTCATATATATATGATGATATGATATGATGATCAAACAACACCAAACCCAACCAAGCACATCTTACCGTCTCTTTTTTTTTCTCCTTTTATTATTAAATCATTAAACCCACCCAGCCCCGTCCTTCACTACTACAGTGAAGGAGAGGAAACAAATTGCCGGGGCAAACTAAAAAGATCTTTCTCCTCGAAAGGAGAAGTCCATTCACGAGATCCGCCGCCACCAGCAGATGTCTCCACAGCCGAACCCATCATTCCCTCCTGCAACCTGGTGGGAATCGAAATGCCATCGGACAAGATGGGTCCCATAGCAGCCCGGGACGTAAATGTGTGGTTGCGGTAGTTGTTTGGCATGGGTTGGTTCATTTTGGGCCAAAGGCCTCCCGGTACTGATGACGATGAATTTGAATCTAGGCTCCAGTCTATGGTGTTGTAATCCAGATGCGGCATCGAAAACCCACTGTTCCAGTCCACATGAGGTGACGGGCCCAATGGGCCATGGTTGCCTAACCCAGAAAAAAGCCCGAGTGAGGAAGCCGCAGCAACTCCCTGATGCTGAGATGTACTACCTGTTCTACACCACACAGTGTTTACCCTGCTACTGCTAGTTCCCGGAGGTTCATGTTGGCCCCCATTACTCAATGCATTCTGCTGCTGGTGTAGTTGAAACTGGTGTGGTAGAAACGGATGCTGATTGTGTAATATTTGGTTGGCAATGAAACTGTCTGTGCTAACGTTCCTCAAGCCCGATGCATGTGTCACCATCCTATCTGGCTTCATAGGTTCAGCACCATGAAGGTACCACCCCCCTCTAGCTGCAGTTCCACCAGGAGGTGATGAACTCATGAAGGTTGATGGTGGGACCACCTGCTTTGCATTCATGGACTGTTGTGGCCGTTGCATGACTATAACGGGTTCTTTAATGCTTCCTAGCTGTAGGTTCTTCAGTTCATTCCCAACAGCTATGTACCGAGCTTCAGTAGTCATAACTGGAGAAGGCGAGACTTGTGAAGGAAATGAATTATTAAAAGCAGATGGATTTGGAATTGCTGCACCCGACCAGCGCTTATCTGCTGAGGTCATAGTTGCTTGTGGTGGCTTAGCCCAGTCCGTTTTCAGTTGGACTCCCTTTAATGACTGTTGTATGTTTTTGCTCACAGGATCCATAGAAGAGTTTGGTATTTTCTCATCCCTCTTCATTTGTACAGAAGTGGACGGGATGAGTTTCGCAGAAAGACTTACTGAATTATGATGACTTGTGGATGTAGGGAGTTTACAATTGCCCACAGTCTCTTCTGGCTTTGATTGCACATTAGTAGTAGTTTCCTGCTTCTGTGCCCTCAGAGATTCTTCAGCCTTCTCGAGATCACCTTCACAGGCAACCACGGCTCTTTCAACCTCCTGCTTAGAGCACTTATACCTACTCTCAATCTCTGAAATTCGAGAAAGCTCTTCCGATATATCAATTTTCAAATTACCCCCTCCATCAATGTTGTGTTCCTTGTGCTTAGTATTGTCTGCTTCTTGACCTTCTTCAAATAGCCATGCCACAGATTGTTCTACCCTTCCTTCATTCAGGATTAGAGCCATTGTTGCTCGTTCTGAAGAGAACCCCATTGACACAAGCTGTTGAGCAAGCGCTTCCAGCTTTCTTGACATGAGATACCCACTGCACTTCTCATGTAGTTCTTGGGCTCGCCTCTCCTTTTGGCGTTGATGCTTTCTCTCATTCTTTTGGCGGATTTTTTCCCGCTTGTCATTGTCAGCCCCGGGTACTGTCTCTTGTTTGGGAGGAAGGGGGTGAGATATTTTTTCCTTGGGGTCTTCTGACTCCCCAGACCAACTACCATTGTTCGAAACAGTATCATACTCCCCACCAGTGCCTAGTGAGTTGCTACTTTGATCATCTGTCTCATCTATGTTTTTGAAGCGGCCATTGGCATGAAGTGAAGAGGCAGAAGAGCCAGGTGCTGAGTCCAGTGCATGGAAGGTTCCAAGAATTGGATTGTATCCACTGGCCGGGATCCCACCACTATTATTGGCATGGCTCAAAGATTTTGATGGAGTCTTTGAAGGTTCCTTCCCGGACTTTTTGTCCTTGGACTTGGATCTAGATACGGGAGACATCTCGCAGTTTCTGATTCCAAAACCTATGGATCAGGAATGCAAATAAGCTTAGCCAAAGAATGCATAAAAATACCTCAAGTCAAATAGCTTATTTTAAAAATGAAACAAAAACAATCTTTAATCGATAAGCTTAGTCTAATAATGCAATAAAGCAAAAAAAATAGATCTGGTACATCACTACATCCGGATCCAACTAGAAATATCAAGATGTATTGTCTCACTAAAAGTCAATAAGTTAAGTCTAAGAATTCAATACAACAACCCATGGATCTGGTACATCCAGGTCCAACTTGAAACATCAGTTGATGTTATTGACGGCCCCATACCACGTATCAATTTAAATCTAGTGTGCAAAACAAATTGGTGTTATTGACTACTTCTATGCCACTTGCATTTCCTGAAAGTTTTATGCATAGGAACCTAACAGTGATGATGAATGAAAGAACTAGGAACAACATGGAAGCATTAACAGCTAACAACACACATTTAAACTCGTTAAAAAAAATCGGAGCAAGAAGAAAAGTAGCCTAAAGTTTGAATGCCTCAAGAACACTCTGCCAAAATCCTCCAAATGGAGCCGATCAATGTCCAATCCGTCACAAGAAGACTGTCATTGGAAACATTGAATATGCTTGACACATAGATTGCGAAATGATAAATAATCTTAAAAATTAGGAACCTAAAAAACTAAATATAACTTAACGTTATGCAACCCCAAGTATATGATCTTAGAGTAGGCTTGTGAATGAATACATCTATTCATCCATACAACTAATCCCCCGAGCAGCTGGACATATTACAATCCAGGCCATGGATACGTAGACGTAACGGTTATCACTATTTATCAGAAAAAAGGCAGATCGCGAAACACCAATCTCGCCACCAGGAATCCTCGATTCCCAATAGAAACCCCGATTCCAACGCCAATCTCAAAAACACGCGCATTTCTATGCAAACGCAAACAAAGATTGGAAATTTTTCTACCGACAGCATGCAGATACAGAAACACAAACGGGGCGGCGATGGAACGGCGGGCGCGTACCTTCAACGAGAGGGGGAAAGGGGGCGGATCGGCGGACAGAAAACGACGGTGCGGTGGAGAAATGTAACGGCTGCGGGAGAGATGGAGAGAGAGGATTGGATGGGGAAATAGATTGAATTGGATGGATTGCGAAAAAAGAAAAGAGCGAGAAGCTGGAATGAAACTGAATCGACGAAATTAGGGTTCAATGTCCGTTCAGATGTGTGGGAGAAAATTTCAATTTCGATTTGTCTGTGCGTCCCGATTGATTGACAACAAAAAGAAAAAGACCAGCCTAGCCATGTTTGGGAGTGGACGCCGTTTTAGATTAGGGCCTGTTTGGTTGGGGGAGAGGAGAGGAAAAATGACACTTTCTTTTAAATTGGTTTAAAAATTTTGGAGGGAAAGAGACTTGAATTATTCATTCACATCCCTCCCTCCTCACTCTTTTCATTCCCTCCAAATCAGATGGATTGATTGATTCTATTATCATACAATGGCAAATGGTTAGTGACCTTAACAAAATTAGACATGAAGTTAGTCAAAGATTGATAAAATTTGTACGCCCAAACTCACCTTAGTTGCCAAAACATGGATGTCGAGGCTTGGGTGAGCAGCAACCCAAGGTGCAACCGTCAACGAACCTATGAGCAACGATGCTCATAGGGACCCATCGAGCCCACACCTGACGAGTCCAACAAACTTCGACAAAGTCCAATTGAAGCTCAACGAACTCCATTGACTCCGACAAGACCTACGAGCTTTCCTTTCCATTTTCTAACCAAACATAGTGAAGGAAAAACCTCCACATCCTTCTCATTCACCTCTCATCCATCCCATCTCCCAAGAAAACAGACTCCTAGTATTAGTATTCTGAATACGGAGTAACTTTTTAATTATGCAAATTAACTTTGAAAATATTAAAATTTAATAATCCTTAAATAACATTTTTAATACATTAATGTTAAATGCTAAAGTTATTACCAAACATGCACACAATAACTTATAACATTATGCTTATTTAGATTGTGTAAATAGTGTACGAAGACTCTACTATATTTACCATGGACTCTGGAGTGCAAATTGTAGACAAGGCCTATTTTTAGGTTGGGTTTAGATCTACAAAGGATAAACATGATTGACTTTGTAAACGGTGAATTGTGAAGTGTCGATTGTACGCTAATGGTGAATGCTAGATGCATGTCAATAGGCCGGGTTTTAATCCATTTCGACCAGGATCCTTCGATTATTATGCATGTATAAGATTAAGATATATATAATTTCATTTATTCGGCGTGGATCTAAACACGTTTTAAAGTTTATAACACGAGTCTAGGTTGGGAGCCCCTATTTCCATACACAACTAAACTTGACCCAATATAAATAAATAATCATTAAAATGATTTAATGAGTTTATGGAAATAAATAATATATATTTACACTTCAAAGTGCTTAATTTGAAAGTTAACTTTAATATTAAGCTAAAATACTCGTCGTCACACTTCTCATTTTACTAACACTATGTTTGGTTTAAAGAATTTGAAAGGAAAAGAAAAAAATGAGAAGGAAAACATTTTTCTCATTTGATTAGAAAGGAAAAGAAAAGAAAAGTGGAAGGAAAAGAAAATAAAAAGGCAAAAGAAACCAAGAGAGAAAACCAAATTTCTCCCGTTTTGGTGCGAAAACTGAGGAAAAATTCTTTTCTTTTCTTTTCTTTCCAAATTCCTTGAACCAAACATAGTGTAAGTAAAACTTTTTCTTTGTTTGTTGCACATTGACTTCCTTGAAATAAACAAGTTAAAAAATATATAATCATGTCACTTTTTGTTGGATAGAGAATTTGATATAATCTTTTTATGCATCTAAGATTAAATGAATTTTCTAATATGAATAATATTTCCTCTATTTGTTTATATGTGTTAACTTTTTTTGGATTATCCTAATATATTTGTCCATTTTCAATTAATGGTAAATCATAAATGCTACTCCATCCGGAAAATAAATTCCCATAAGACTTTTCTTTGTCAAAATTTTTAATCTTTGACCATAATTTATGAAATAAATATATTACTCCGTATATTATAATATAAATTTAATATCAATGGATTTATTTTGAAACATATTTTTCAAATATTGTATTTTGTAATATATATAATTATATAAAATATAAATATTAATGGTCAAAGATACACATTGGAGACCGTGAAAAAGGTAATGAGAAGTTATTTTCCGAGGAATGGAGTACATAAACTCTTTTATCTCATCTCAATATCACTTAATAAATGGCATAATGGTCATCTCTTAATTCTATTGTAATTGTCTTGGTCCATGTGCCAAAAATAAATGGTCAAATGCACTAGAATGGAGAGAGTATAATTCTGGGTTGGGATTATATATAATTATTTTTTAAAACAGAATTATATATTAAAGTTCAAATCAATTATATGAATTTTAGATCAAATGATAGAAGCATTATCTATGTAGAATTAGGTTTCCTTAGATATTGGTGGTTGTTTGGCCTGGAGCTTTAGCACCGGGCACATCATCCGGAGTCGGAACAGTGGCACAGTTGTATCATTTGCTTGCAAAGGCATGACTTAAATATATGCATGATAATATAGAGAATCATTTTCCATCACATTTTTTATTGCCTGGTAGGAAGAATATTATTTCCCCAAAATTTCATTTTCCGTTATTAATATTTGAAAATTGATACTCTAAATTTAAAAAAGATATTAACATGTAGGACGGGCAACAGGGGACGGGGTAGGGGAAACTGGGCAAGGTGGCGAGTGGTGGGGCACGGTGGGGCAAGGGTGGGGGTAGGATGGGGGCGAGGGATAGGATACAGCGGGGTGGGGTGGCAGGGTAGGAGGGGTGGGGAAAGAGGGTAGGAGCATGAACAGGAGCGGAGAGTGAGTAGGAATTTCCTTCAAAGACAAATATTTTCTTATCACTTATATCATCAAAAGTAAGAAATTAGAATTGGAATTTTTTGGGAAAAATATTTCCCCCCAACCAATTGAACTTCAAATTTTGACATTACCATATTAGATTTGAAATCGTACAGCAGTAGAAAAGCCAAACCATCCTTCAACAAGCAACTGGAATTTCAGTAGTTCTAAGATTTCAAAACTCAGTATTGTGCTCCTCAGAAATGCAGTGATCCACCCTTCGTTTGCGTACCAACAAGCCGACACTCCTATTTATCCTCAAATGGATTCGAACACGGTGAGCCAATGTTTGAGGGAATCCTAAAAGTGTTGTACCTGCACCAATGAGGTCAGAAAGAAGTAAAAGAGTACAACCGAAGAAGGCAAAGGTGCACCCTAATCTACAGCCATTGATTCAGGCACCACGGCGGTATCCTCCACCACCCCATTCTTATGATCATCTGTTGCTGTCCTCATCTCCTCAACCAAACTCCTCTGTTCTTCCTCTATCGTGTTTTGCAGCTCATCAACCTGATGAAGATATGGTGTTATGCCATAAATACAGTTATCAGGAGAAAAAAAGAGTCCAGCTATCAATGGAAAAATAGCATTAATATAATGGTTGGGTATTAACTTCTGTGCATTGCAAGGGATGAAGGGACTTAGAGGTCGCTAAAAATTATACAGACAATACCTTATCTAGTTAAAATTACGTCATGAGTTGAAAATACAAAATAGTACCCTTTTTTTCACTTCCTCTACCCTAACTCCATGTGCTATTGGTTTTTACGATGGGAGACTCTAACCTTACAATTACTAACTCTAAAAATAATGACCACCACTATTTCGCACACATTTAATTTGGTTACTTAGAGAGCTCTCCCACCAGTCATATTTGCAATTTTGGGGGACTAAACAAATTAACAAAATCCTACCATTTGTGAATAAATTGCACTTCATAATATACAATGGAAGTCATATCCTATTAGGATTATCAAAGCTCTCGTTAGCCCATAAATCTTGATGCGCCAAAGTCAATGTGTACTTCAATGCCATTAAACATCTAGAAAAAGGTACCCCGTGCCCTTTTTTTTCTTCTCCTCTTACTGATTATGGCGTCATATTTCTACAACATTATTAACATACACATTTCAAGAACTAGCTTGCTATCATTTTATCACAAGAGAAACCAATAGTTATTTTCCCTTTATCCCTCGAACTTAAAGCAACAACTTCCCAATAACATTTTGAACAAGATATTTTGTCAAATATTCCTTGATCATTTCAAATCACAAAACAGTTAATGGGCAATGAACAACAATAGCAACCCAGTTGAACCCCACAAAAGTAGGGTCTGGGGAAGGTTTGTGTACGCAGACTTTACCTCTACACAAGAGTAGAGAGGTTGTTTCCAAAGAGACCCCCGGCTTAAGCACCACGGGTAATCACATACACAGCCTGACCCCTATGTTGAAAACATAGAGCGGCTGTTTCCCGATGACCCATGATGAGCGTTGAACTTTGCATTGACTAAGTGCTACTTCACTATTAAAAGAAGCCCAGAAAGTTTAAAGAGCCATTTTGCTTTATTCCATCATACCCCAGAGCCAAAAATAGTGAATCTTTGACTCCATCGGAGATGATGGAAAGGAAATGAAGTGGGCAATGAAATGATCAAAAATTGTAAACTAAAGTTTCTATAGACTTTAACATTACAAATTTCAAAGAACCCATTTGGTAATGAAAGGAATTAAAACTAGTTTTGAGTAACAGGTGTAATGGTTTCTAAATGAGTAATGCTATTTGCACCCTTTTATCTTAATCACTTACAGCATGAATTTCATTTTGCATTATCGATGCAATTAGTTTGAACCAGTACACTAATCAATGATTAACATTTTAACACGACTAGGTTAAAATGACACACATTTTGAGTGTCATATTTATGCCACTGGCCTATTTGAGGCCCCTACGGTGATCGGTTAGAAAAATTGATGGTTCCTACCTCCTAGCCCTCGGTAAACCTCCCACCTTCGCCCGACCCAGATTGCACCCCTCAAATTTAGTTGATTTTGGGGTCTAGAAAATTGATCCCAAAGTCAAATAAATTTGGGGGTGCAATTGATGGGGGTGGGGGTGGGAGGGGGTTTGGGTCAGGCCGGGTTGGAAGTCTACTAGGAGGATTAATGGAGTAGGAACCATCAATGTTTTAAACAAAGCAACGTAGGAGCATCAATTTGGCATGTTGTCATAATATGACACCACACCTTGGTGTCAAAATAACATGTGTTTTAAAAATGAGTAAAAACTAGTGTGTGCAAATAAAACCATTCTTCTATAGTCTCCCTAATTCACTTATTCGGTAGTCAAAGATTGTTTTCTAGACAATGAATTGAGAAAAACTTGTATGCTAAAACATAAAAACTTTTAAAGCAATGAGATTTGAAAGAAACATTGTAATAGAGGAAGGCAGTGACAGCAACGGAAAGCATCCCTTATCTCACCACACATTGTCGGTCATCTCTGTGTAACTACGACTAATTTAGATGTACTGCATAGTCAAGATGGGTAATATATATACTGCATAGCCAAAACAATAATGCTGGTAGATTAATCTGAACAAGGTGAGAACGCATATGGACGTGTCTCTTAAAGCATTCAATTGATATCCAACAAAGGCAGTAAACAAAACAGAAGGTAAACGAAACCCCTAACAAGAAGGCAAAGAATGCAATATCTATGTCTACTTCAAGCACCAAAAGCACAACCAGAGCTAATTCATTTCATTTGGAGTTGGTGATACATACCACATGTAGCAAAAGAGCGAATTGCTTTTTCCGCAGCTCCAATGTTCTTGAACTAGCTGTATTCTCTGCCTCTAACGCTAAAATCTCCTTCTCTAGTTCTGTGATAATGTTTTGGGTCTCTGATCTGGCAGGTTGCATTGCAATCAATTTCCTAATTGCCTCACACTCTTCTTTATGCTGCCTCTCTATCTTGCTTTCCTCCAGTTGCTTCTTCAGATCTTCTATGTCAGCCTGGGTCTGTAAAATCTGCCTCTTAATTTCATCATTCAAGTCATTGAAATTCTCCTTCTCCCTAATATTTGCATCAATGACTGCTCTGCTTTTCAGGAGCGGAATCTCAAAAGTGTTTAGCTCTTGCAAGAAAGCCTTGGCAAGTCTTTCACAGTCATCAAAGTTATCAGCTTCCTTCTCTGCCTCCAAGACAAAAGCAGTAAGTTTCTTTTGAAGTTTCTTTAGTGGAGGTTCACCCCTTGTGGTTGTTGTACGTGTTAGAAGTCTGTGTTTTATGATCACTTCATCTTCATGTTGGCCAAAAGCATAGTGGGCAACCACTGTCTCCCCCTTGCCAGAAACTTTCCTACCTTTAGCCAACATTTTATATGTATTTCTCCACGCTTTCAACAAGAATGCAACTGTTAGACTTCTACCACTACAGTAGTCATTGGAATATTTCATGGAAGGTTATCACATGCATACACCATAAGTATCAAATACCCAAACCCATAATGGTAACAAGAGCAACCAATCACAAAACACTCAAACCTTATGTGATTTTTCTTAAACTTCAGATCTCATAATATCAATCAAGATATTTTTCCAGCACTCGAGCAGCAACAAAAACCTCTTACCTTCAACTTTTAAGTTGTATAAGTACAATTTTCTTTTTCAAACACTCAAAGGTGAACTAATTTAGTCAATACACCTAGTAAAATTCCTAAAGACACTAAACCCAGAATGCAACACATTCATTCAAAACTAAGCAACAGGTTGGCAAATTTAGATATAGAAACTTGTTAGAACTTATAACTCAAGACATGAATTGAATTACTAGCACAAATTCCGAAGAGGGGAAAATTAGCATATTTTCATGAATAAAAACATCTTAGAAATGAAATGGGTGAATTTAAACCTCATGTCAAATGAGCTAGCAGCAGCAAAACAAGTAGAAGATAGGGTTACTTAAAATGCTGTAATGAAGACAAGAAACATCCCATATATCCAAATTGGCAGCATCAGAAGTAAATTAGAAGAGAAAACAAAGATAGGAACCATACGTCTATACCTGTGCTCAGGCAAGCCGGTGTGATGAAGAGAGAGCGCTGACGTGGTCGGTCCTCAGATTTATTCCTGAATAGGCAATGGCAGTCCTGGCGGTCAAAATGAGTTGGGTTCTTAGCAAAACTACCCAACTCTATCAGTAGCAGTAAATTGAATTGAACTTAATTACATTGCGCATGAAATTCTTGTGTTTTTGAACTATATCAACAAATAACATAATTAAATTGAACTACAGTGGTTGGAATGTTGAAACGAATTCAATTCTTTCTTAAAACATTTTTTGCAGGCAGATGAGGGAGACGCTGGGGACTCCATGCCTCTCCAACTCCACTTGTAACTAATATGCCATGGAGAACAAACTTGATCTCCACAAATCAAATTCCCTCTGGCAGAAACAGAATTGCCGAAAGCAAAAACAAGACTAACGAAATTACTGCAGATGCTTTCGCGATGGAGAACGGAGGGAGGAAGACTCACAATGGAAGTTGGAGCTGGAACTAAATCTAATGGAGATGCGAGGCAGCGTAGGTAGAAGACGAACCAGGGCTTGTGTCGCTGGTCGAACTGCTTCACAAAATACTTTTCACAAAATACACAGACTTAACATTTGGTCACAAATTACTGCGTCACAAACACTTTGGTCACAAAATATACAAACTTACCATTTGTTCATCTCATTAAATGAATAAAATGATGTTGAATAATTTAAAAGTAAACATTTTAATATACAAATGGTAAGTTTGTGTATTTTGTGACCAAAATGTTTGTGACTCTAACATTTCTCTTCTGCTTAGGGCGGGTTCAGAAAAAATAAAAGAGATGCAACCAAATGGAATTAAATTTTAGTTTGTCCTCTATCTTTTCTCCTTATTTTGACCTTTGTAGTTAGTGTTTTAAAATGTTAAGGAAAATATTTGGTTCACAAACTCAAACTTTATAAACTTGACAAATTTACAATTTGTGAACTTCAATATAAAAAAAAATAAATATTCTAAAATAATTTTAAAATGAGTATTTAAACCATAAATAGCAAGTTTGTGGAGTTTGTGATCATTCTATTTGTGAACATAGCATTGCTCAAATTTTAATCATAATTAACATGAAAAAAACATTAAATTATGATATAAATTTTTTATTATATCAATAAATTCATTTTTGAGACTTAGTTTTGGTATGTCATATTTTAAGATATTAATGATCAATTTGTTGTACTGTAATCTATAAATAATCAAGTAAGAACAAAACATGTAGGACGGAGGAAGTAACACAGAAAATTATTTTAGGTCACCTTAATTTTCTGGTAAAAACTCTGAAGTTTTAGATTTTCAAAAATAACTTTGGGGCGTCTAAAATTTGAAGTACTTCGTAAAAAATTATTATAGGTGTGCTTTCCGTCTAATCGGCTATAAAGGCTGAGACTTCGGTTAGCCAAATCACTCGGATTGAGAGAGAGTTGCATTGGTGGATGTGCAATGTCAGTATTCTAGGTGTCGCTGGTGATGTCTAACAAGGCTAGAGTTAGGTGGAGGGCTTGATTTTGGCAAATCACCTATGATGAGGATGATGGTGGTCGGTGTTCGATGTGGCATGGGAATCGATTGTGTGTACGTGTCATTGGAGCGGGAGTCACCAGAATCGGCACATGAGGGTTACCAGAACATTGGTGGCGGCCACACAAGAGTCACTGAAGCCACCGCAGAGGCCAGGAAGTTAAATTGCATTTAAGTTTGAGACCTCCGGTGTAAAGAATATTGGACTTTTGTTTTATATTCTTAAATTTCTTGCTATAAAAGACTATATATGTACATTATATTATAACACTTATTATGTACATAACTATAGTTTATAAATCATTTCATTTTTCATCTCACTATTTTATGATTCATTCTGATTACATTATGTGACATGTTTATATTTAAAACAAAACTTGTAATATATAAAGCATAATTACAATCATATTATTTTATGATAAATACTGCATAAATAAAGTGACGTGCAGCATAGCCACAATAACTTTTAAATATTTAACATTTTGATATTTATGATAATTTTATATTCTATTTTTTTGCAAAAGCAGTTTTTTGTAGAAAAATAACAATTTTTTATACTTTAAAGGCACTCATTAAGATAACGTGATGACAACAACAACAACAACAACAATAATAACAATATTAATAATTTATAACACCAAGAATTAGAATGAGAATAATATAAAAATACACAAAAAAGGTTTTTTAAAGTTTTTTAAAATTTTCCAATTTTTTCTAGTTTTTTCAATTTCATTTAATTTTTTTCCCAGTTTCTTTCAATTTTTTCGAGTTCCTTCCAGTTTTATCTAGTTCCTTTTAGTTTTTTCAATTCTTCCAATTTCTTTTAGTTTTTTTCTAGTTTCTTTTAGGGGAGAAGGAGCAAAGTAGTAGTAAAACATATGACATATCCTCAAAATAAGAGTTGAAACATAAACTCCCCTAAATAGAAGTAATTAACTTAATTAATCTAATGTCTAAGGGTTAAGGAGAAAAACATAAGTAAAATTTTGACCTCGTACAAAAAAGAAGTTATATTCATATTACAAATATAAAATTAAATACATTTTATAAATTAAAGAAATTCAAATTAGCTACAGCTCATGCCGCACATGTCATTGTCGCCACCCCTACTGTCATCGCTGCTACTGTTGTCAAGGCCACTCCATCGCCACAATCTCATGTTGTCGTCGCTATTAAATGCGGTCACCATCTACATTGTTGCTGCCACTAACTAACACCTCCACGGTCGGCACTATCACCATCACGATATGCCGCTCTCATCCCCATTTGTTGCGGATACCGCCTCCATCACCCACTTTGCTGCTGTCAATTTCATAATTTACTGCCAACGTTGGGATTAGGACTGTCATTATCGCCACCATTGTGCCATGGTGTCACTGCTAAGTGAAAAATTTTTCAATGCAATGCCAACCAAAACCACAAAGTCTTGCACAATGTCAAACATGTTAATTAATGCGTAATGCCAAACCTGCCGAAATAAAATGTTAAAAAGAAAGTAAAATGTCAAGATTTCCAACATACAATATCAAGTTTCTTATCACTATCACCAAATTTTGCTAAGATTGGGAGTAAAATTTAAACACAACTAATAGAAAAACAATCAAACAAAAATATTAAAAGAAAAACAATCAAATACAAAAAATGAAAAGAAAAAACCAAACCAAAATCAATGCTTAATGAAGATGCAATTTTTTGGAGAAAATAAATGAATGTAATTAGTTGGAAGCATTTCTTACTTCTACGATGCAGTCTCAATTATAGAGCATTTGGATGCTAATTAAAAATCAAAATCATAGTCATCGCGACTAGCGACAATAATGGATATAGGTGGTGCGATAGATCTGCAAGGGTGAGAGAGAAAGAGGCGGCGCTCCGCACCGGGTCTACAGGGGATGCTTTGTGACAAATCTGAAAAGGGGGGGCTTGTGCGGCAGCGCTACAAAGAGTGGGGCGATGGCGATGTACTGCACTTCGGGTGAAAATGACGGAGGCAACGCTTCAAAATGGTGAGGGTGGTGGCTAAAAATGAGAGAGAGGGAAGAGAGAGGCATGGTGGGGTGGCTCTGAAGAGAGGGAGTAGAGAGATGAGATTAATTAGAGATTCAATACTATTTATGAGATTTTCTTTATTATTTAATTAATTACTTCTATTAAGAGGAGTTTAAGTTTGAACTCCTATTTTGAAGATATTCCTATTTTGAAGATATGACATACTACGTATGTTTTACTCCTATTTAGGAGGTTTTCTTTTCTTTCAGATCTTTTTTTTTTTAGTTTTTTCTAGTTTATTACAATATCCAACTTTTTTTTCCGTTCTAAAGAATAAGCTCCAAATCTCTACCCATCTCCAACCAAATAAATCTCTACCCATCTCCAACCAAATATACTTTGAGATTTTGTTTGATGTTGGTGGGTAAGGGAGGATGTAAGGCCTAGTTCAAAACTTCAAGTCTATTCTTATGAGGATGATCCACGTCGCGAGTACTTTGACGGGTTGGCCCGATGGGCCTCCACATGTTAATAAATATCGGTGCCCTTAGACTTTTATGTCACAAACCCTCAAATCTTCATCGTCCTCTCTTTTCTTCCCTTCCCGTTCGCTGAAACCCTAATCCGAAACCCTACCTTTTTCTACTCCGCCATGGCCAAGAAGCGAAAGAGCCGAGCCACAAGTCGGCCTACTGCCGATCCAGAACCAGAGCCAGTCGAAATTCAACAGCTACAACAACAACTCGAATCGGATCTCCAATTTGAAGCATCTCATCAAGATCCGGAACAACAGGCAGAGGAAGAATTGGAAGAGGAAGTAGAAGGTGCAGATCTCGACGGTGAAGAGGAGGAAGAGGACGAAGGAGAAGATACGCAAGCGGATCTGTTGAACACAGATGCTGAAACTGGCAAAGAAAACCAGGTGGCCCATGATGTTTCAACTGGAAAAGCTAACGGGGAGGAGAGGAAGGCTATAGATACGGAGGTTTTTGACGATGAGCCACTGGATAGAGTTCTGGAGCCCTTCTCCAAGGAGCAACTTAAAGCCCTGGTTCAGGAGGCTGTGTCCAAACACCCTGATTTCAGGGAAAACGTTAACACATGGGCAGACAAAGATCCCGCACACAGGAAGATTTTTGTTCATGGTCTTGGCTGGGATACAACAACCGAAACCCTAACTACTGTGTTTGGAAAGTATGGGGAGATTGAGGATTGCAAGGCCGTCACTGATAAGGTATCGGGGAAGTCAAAAGGCTATGCCTTTATACTTTTCAAGCACAGGAGCTCAGCAAGAAATGCCTTGAAAGAGCCCCAAAAGAAGATCGGTTCCAGGACCACATCCTGTCAGCTTGCTTCAACTGGTCCAGTGCCAGCTCCACCTCCAACCTCTCCGCCTGTGTCTGAGTATACCCAGAGGAAGATATTTGTTAGCAATGTTGCCGCAGACTTGGACCCCAAGAAGTTATATGAGTTCTTTTCCAAGTATGGTGAGATTGAAGAAGGACCTATGGGATTGGACAAGAATACAGGGAAACCGAAAGGTTTCTGTTTGTTTGTTTACAAGAGTATTGAGAGTGCGAAGAAGGCACTGGAGGAGCCTCAAAAGAGTTTTGAGGGGCATACACTTAATTGTCAGAAGGCAATTGATGGGCCAAAGCAGGGAAAGGGTTATTCACACCAGCAGCAAACATCTTATCCTCAACATCATCTGCAACAACAGTATTATCAGCACGCTGCAAAGAAGGGAAAGTATTCTGGTGGTGGTGGAGGGAGTGCAAATGCTTCAGCAGGGCATTTGATGGCCCCAGCCGCACCATCTATTGGGATTAATCCAGCTATGGGCCCAGCCATTGGACAGGCACTGACTGCATTGCTAACATCCCCAGCAGCAGCAGGACTTGGCATTGGCAATCTACTCGGGGGACTTCCTGTGAACCCTCATGGAGTTCCACCTGTGGCGAACAATGCATCGGGATATGGGTCTCAGGGTGCTACATCAGGAGGATATGCTGGTCATCCCGGAGTGCAGGGAGGAGGATATCAGAACCAACCAATGGGTCAGGGAGGAGTGAGGCCACAAGGTGGTGCCCCCTGGCGTGGTCATTAGGCCATGCATAAGGTATCTTATTCTTGACCTTTTGTTCATAATTTGTCCTTCAATTAAGTGCTTTCAAATGCTTAAAGTGGTTTTTGGTTAGAGAATGGGCCTTACATGAATCAAGTGTGGTCCATTTATTTTCTTTCATCATGCATATAAAAATCCCACACAATATGTTCATTATAAATGAATTGGCCTTAGAATGAACTGTATGAGACATGTGATGAAAGTTGATTGTTTTCTCTCATGTTTGAACTTGTTTGAACTTTGAAAAATAAAATGTTACCTTTTTTATGTTGATATAATTAAAATAATCTCAATTGAGATAATTGTTTTATTTCTGGATTTTTGTAAAATCAGCCTTGTTAAAATTTTGCTGGCTTTTGTTTTCAGTTTTCGGTTTTAAAATGAATATTTTTCTGACTCACTATTAAAAAACGTTTCTCAATTGAACCAAATATTTTAGCTAAAAGAGTTACCAGATGCATATTATGGCATGCTTTTTGTTTAGAATTTGAAGAGAAACATCTACAATTGGATATATTGTTGTATTGAAAAATATATTAGGTTTTGACAGGTATTAGTATGTCACAATTTCATAGCTGGGAACTCTGATACAAGGAACTAGGATCCCTTTATATCTAAAAGCCAATTTGAGCGGTGAAACTGTTTTCTTTCAAAGTTGAATGCATATCTTGGTTTTAATATATTGAAAGAAGGTTCTAGACTCCTAGCTCAATATTAAAATGGAATGATCATGATCCCACAAGATACTAATTAGCTAGGGTTGTATTATACCTGAATTTTATATTTCTTTCCATACCATCTGAGATTCCTATGATGCCTGGACTATTCATGTTTTATTAGCTGTTCATAATGATTCTATAATACGTTTCTGGAAGCTGTAATTTTATGTGTTTATAAACTGACCTGCTGTCCAGCTAAGGTAAGTCCAGATGTGAAGCCATTGCTGATGAATTACTGGTCTCATGCTTCTATAGATCTCACGCTTCTATATTTTAGTATCTGGGGGATCTTTTCTAACAAATGCTCTTCTACAACTTTCATGTTGTAATGGAGCTCTGGGACGTAGTTAATTAAACACTCGATTTTACCTCATATTGTCCACAACTTCTTTTTCAAATAAAAGGTTTTTTATGTTTTACCTATTCAATTTGCAGATATCATCATAAATGCTTCAATCTTTTTGTTTTGGACCCGGTGGTTCTTCTGAGGTTCCAGAATCAAAAGCAAATGACGTATTTTTATTCTAGCAAAAAGTTACTGTTTGTTTTCAGACCAGAATATGTATTTTCTGCTTTATTCAAACACTCATTTTAGCAGTTGTTTTCTAAAATCATGGTCACCTTTATGATCTGTGTACTATGTAGTACTTTGGTTTCAGCACTTCTATATTTTAAAAGACTTGACAATCTAGTAGGGTATTCTAGCCCATGTTTCTTTGAGTTTTATTTAGATGGCTTCACTATATTTTTTCAACATAAAGTTATCACTTACCAGTATATCCATTTTATGAGAGTTTGTGACTTTTGAAGCTTAACACTATGTTTGGTTCAAGGATTTTGGAAGGAAAAGAAGAGAATGGTTTTCTCTCATTTTCCTTACCAAAATGGGAGGAATTTGGTTTTCCCTCCACTTGGTACATTTTGCTTCTCATTTTCTTTTCCTTCCACTTCTCCTTTCTTTCCCCCTCTAACCAAACAAGTAAATACTGTTTTCCACTTCATTTGCTTTTCTTTTCCCTTTCAAATTCCGTGAACCAAACAAAGTGTAAATGAAATGTTCAATTTGTAGTTTTGCAAATTTAACATGTGATCATTTGGTTTTTTTCACTGCTGTACCCCCTTGTACACACACATAGAGATCACTTCAAGAAATTTTTATACAGCAGGATTTACATTCTAATTTACTCTGTATTTCCTTTGTATCTTCTAACCTCTGATGTTGCAGGTAACTTTTGCCTGCTCTCTTCTATTTCTCTCCATTCCTTGGGCACACCTAAATTTTTCAGTGGATAATTTTATCTACCTTTGTTTAAAAATTACCATGTCAAACCCCATTTCCAGCCTAGCCCAGGAAAGAAGATGCTCTTATTAACACCATGTTTAATGACCTGACTTCTAGTATTCAAAAATCAAAATGCATCAATTCAAAACCCACATAATTAAGAAACATTTTAGGTTTCTCCAGGAGTATATTTTGTTAAAAATTATTTCAATCAACTCTCTGACTCCTGCTTGTTTGTTTGGGACATCAATTCAAAACCCACATCATGACCACCGCATCAGTGTTTCACATTTCTTTAACAACTTCCTACCATTTTTTCTTCCTCTTTTGAACCTACAAGTGCTTTCGGGCTGATTTCACATTTCTATATTCTGTTCTAGTACTTCTATGTGCTAGTCTCTATGGAGCAGAGGACAATTTGAAGTGCAACAAGTTGTCAACACCATGGAGAACTTGTAAGATTACCTATGTCTCTAGCATTGCACTCTCTAAGGTAGAATTGGATGTGTGCCTTGTCTCATCTTCTTTTTGCCTATTAGTACAAGAGAGCTTTCACAAAAACTTTTATGCCCGCACCGCACTTCTCTACCACTACTATAGTTTGAGGGGAAATGACTTTTCCCCTTTTAAGAAAAAAAGAACACACTCAAATCTATACTCTCTACGTCAAACCAACTGTCTTATTTCACTAACCTCTGAAAAAATTCAAACATGGTCATACTATTCAATCTGTTTTATGGTTTGATCAACTTTGGTTTTACTGTTCATTCTGTTTTCTGGTTTTTGACCTACTTTGCTTGTACTATTCAATCTGTTCTGTGGTTTGATTAACTTTGGTCGTACTATTCGTTCTGTTTTATTGTTTGATCAACCACACTAACTTGTTTATCATGTTTTTTTAATTGAAAACATAAAATATGATGCAAATTAGTTTTCGAATATAAGTTTTCTAGCAAATCTTTTTTACATAGCATTTCCCAAAGCATTACTTGGAAGTGGCAGTGCACCCAAAATAAAAACAAATTTGAAAGAATCACATTTTTGACAAACATGTATGCTCCATATTTTTTTAACTACGTCTTGCAGTACAGATCTTTACATATTTTTATTTTACATTTTTTAAAATATTGATTCCTATTTTCAGTATTAAATCAAATTCCAATATTAACTTTGATGAAGCTCGCTGCACAAAAAGTAGTGGCTTAAGTTAGATTATCTAAAATTTCTCATTTTTTTGTCTTAAATGATATAGGTTTGTGTATGATATTCTGTCGCACTACTTTTTTTTTGATACATCCCAACCATACAATTCTCTAATTTGCCTTGATCTCGACAATGTGTATTTAATTCATCCTTTTTGCGTCTATTAATAAATTTTTTCCCGATTTTCTTTTTTGGCAAAAGAACAATAAATTGTCGTTTTTATCATTATCTCTAATTCATTCCCCTCCACTCTCATACTCCCTTGCCCATTGTGTGGCCTTCATCATCTTCCTCTACTGGATCCGAACAAATTGAGTTGTTATTTCAAGAGTGAAAAGATGTATAATGTATGTGCTTCAATGTGTTGGTCTCGGGACTCAAATGCTTGACGTCGTTGATTGATGAGAGGACATAATTGGAATTTCCGCAATGGCTGATGTGGAGTTTGGAATGATGCAATGGCGGCACTCAACCAACGTGCCAAGAGCATGTTATGTATAGTCAAAATGCGTGCATGGTCAAACCAGGAAGAAAAATTGTAGACGGAGCAAGTCCTATGTGGTAGAAAACACAAGTGGTGTTTGGGTTGCAATTTCATGGCTTCTCATCTCCGTTGAGTAGTGATTTTTTTCTCTCAACGTTATTGTATCAGTTCATAAATTTATGGGGCCGCATAGGGCTCGTCATTTAAAGGGGCTTTGAAATTATTCTATCTAGCATTATGTTAGGTTTACAATGAAATGATAAAAAAAGAAAATTGTAATTAACAAAGTTTTTTACTCCCTCCGTTCTCCATAGATTTTCTCAATAACCCTTTTTCTTTGTCCACAATAGATTTCTCATTTCATTTTTTAACAATTAAAATACCACAACTATCCCCACTTACTTTATTTATTACACCTCACCCACTTCATTTAATATACTCCACCCATTTTTTATTAAGAGTATTATGGTAAACTTTCACCTTTTTTCAACTCTCCTTAAAAACCACAAAAGTTAAAATGAGAACATTTTAGGGGGACGGAGGGAGTATTTGGTTACCGAGTAAACGAAAAGAAATGAGAAAAAAACAATCTTTCTCTCATTTTGTGAAGGACGGGAAGTTTTCAATCTTTTCTTTCAAAATTTCACGTACCAAACGTACTGCAAGTATATGATATTTTCTGTTAAAACTCAAAATATCAAAATTCACAATTAAATACAGAGCAAATATTTTCTCTCCTAAGCGAGCAAGAATCTTTTACGACCCTTTCGTCAATTTATTTTGTACTACGTATGTTTTAAAATTTTTCACATATGTTTCGCGGGATAAAATACACTTCTACATAAGTATTTTGGGATGACATGGCATATGAAGCGATTTTTAAAAAAGAACAATATCACCTAAATAATTAATTAGTCAAATTTATTTGTGTGCTTCACATTGGTGGTTTAAAGTACCGCCCACATTGGAGGTGAAAAGAGAGGAATCAAGATTGAAGTAGTTCGATCCAACTCATAAGTATGAGGTTTTTAGAGATTTTTAAAATTAAAATCGTGAGAATTTGGACCAGAGTGATCAATATGACACTAATGCCGGAGTAGAACTAGTTCGCAATATGACATTAATGCCGAAGATATTTTATAGGTATAAAAGTTTTAAAAATATTTCGGTCCCTAAATCAAATTATTGCTTATTTGATTTGGCATGAAAACAATGTACCGAGTAGAACTAGTTCGCAATATAAATTTAATCTCTCTCTCTGAAATTAAATTACATGTTTACTATTCACATGGTTAGAGCATGCGCAGCGGCGAGGCAAATCCTCACCTCGCTGCGCCATGTCACCTTTTTCCCTACCTTGCCTCGCGAGGCTTTAGCATTCCTCCACGCCAAACGTGTGAGACGCGAGGCACTTTCACGTATTTTTTTATTTTTTAATTAGAAGAAAAAAAATTTGGGTCGCTGGAGTTCTTGCTTATGGAGTTCGGGCTGCTCGTCGCTGGAGTGCTTCATGCTTGCCGCCGTCTCTGGAGTGCTTCATGCTTGCCGCCGTCGCTTGACCCCAAATCTTCAATCATACTTCCAATTCGGCCCTTCTACAAGTGTGTAGACTCTAAAATTAATTAATCAACACAAATCAGTCTAAAATCACATGCTTTCAGTTTTTTTTGTTTTTTTGTAGAAGAAATAAGTTTTTTTTCAAAAAGGAAATCTATTTAAAAAAGATAAATGAAATTATTTTTAATAATTAAAATGCATTAAAAAATCATAAAAATTGATAAAAATAATGACTTGCCATTGTATGAGATGTCACTCCACTCACTTGCCACACGCTGACTGGATATGCTTTTATTGGTTGAAATATGCCACGTCAACGTGTGGCATTCCATTTCTTTACTTGCCATTGTCTGTGCTCTTAAATTGTTTTCACTTTCCTTCTCTATTTTCGTTAATCATATGATAAAATAATATAGTTAGTTTTGTAGATCTTTTGATGTAGTATTTTAACATATAATTTTTATTTTTTAATTCTACATCATTTTTCATATAAAATTATTTGAAAATAATTTCGGTCAAACACCATAAACCAAAACATGCAACATAAATTGGGACGGAGGGAGTATTATATAGAGAAAAAATAAGCAATAAGTAACAAATAATATTTTCTTTAAAATAAAACGAGAGTATTTTTGCAAGACAAATAGATGGACAAATATTACAGTCACAAAGACAAAGATTACACACTACACAATGTTATTATATTTGCACCTTACCAAGAAAATAAAATATTTTTTAATAATTAAAATGTAAAAATTAAAATACACAAATAGTAAATTTATTTATTTGTAATCATTGGGTTTGTGATTAGTACGAAGTATTTCTCAAAAGACAATGAGTGAATAATGCATTTTATACAGTAACATAAGTAAAAAAAACACATGCCACTCAAGCATTGTAGCTATAGTACTCTGTGTAAGACACAATATTTTTGATGTGGTCTACTGAGTTATGGGCTGTTTGTTTCAGCCTCTTAATAGTTCAGATGTCTGAATGGTTCAGCACTTAATGGTTCAGACTGTTTGTTTCAGCCTCTTAATGGTTCAGATGTCTGAATGGTTAAGAGATTTGCCTCTGAATGGTTAAGTATTATACAGAGTCTGAATGGTTAAGACCTCTTATCTGAATTGATCAGACATTTGCCTCTGAATAGTTAAGCAATATACTAGCTCTTAATGATTCAGACTTCTTACTGGTTCAACACTTAATGGTTCAGACCTCTTACTGGTTCAGCACTTACCCATTCAGAAGTTGCCAAACAGCCCCTTAGTGTTTTTAATCCAAATAACTCATCACTGACTTTAATATCTCTATGTGTTTAATTGATAATTCTTCGAGGAGCGTAATTATCCTTAACACTTAATTACAATTTTCCATGAGTGTATATATAAAGAGACCATTAGACAGAAGTTAGCACACCATCTCATGTCTCACCTCTGTCTCTCTATTTCGTGAGTCCCAATCTCACTTCTATCATCATAATTATACACTCTAAACAGAAACTCTGCATTAGAGTAGTAGCTTCATCCCTAACTACTTTCACAGAATTGTCACGTATGTATAATTTAATTTATGTTTTCTATAACGTAGTACATGTTAAAGAATCAATCAACACAAACCCTGTATTTTTAATTCCTCTTTCTTGTAAAAAAGTTTTTTACATTTGATTTGACACAAAAACTAAAAAATAAAATTATACGGTTGAAAATAATGTATAATGGGGTTCAAATCCGTGACTGCTTGCCAACAAAGCTTTGCTATCATGTCAAAGGATCAATTCAAACAAAAATTATAAATTTATAACTCTAGGCTTAGTAAAGTTTTTTTACTCTATCAAATTATAAAGTAAGCAAATGAATGGATAGCTAATGTTCTCACACTCCTCGAAGCACCTTAAGTACAAGCTATTTTGAGATGAAAACTTATGACGGCTTAGAGCACTAAAATGGGTTGGTAAATGTTATTCCAACCATATACATTATATCAATTTATTACTTTTTCCGTCATAATTTTAATTGTTTGTTTACTATTCAAATGATCTAATTTTAACCATATTTTGACCCATTTTTGCAATTCATTTGAGAAAATTAAAATAATATAGCCGTGTCACCTCTTGTTTTGTTAAATTTTTAGTATATTTTTAAATTTATAAATTTTATTTTATTTTATCTGGGAAGAACATCCTATGTAGTTAAGGGACATTTGCTATAGAAGATCCGAGGGTTCAAGTGGGAGATAGGCAACTAAATATTTTTAGGAGATCAAATGCATTTGCTATAAATACCATTGTATTGGTTGAACAACCATGCTAGGGAACACCAAAAAGTATACTTTAAGTTGTACTACAAGGAAATATACCGACATTTTAGCAGTTTACACTGACACAAAGTATTAGTTTAATTAAAAAAATTTGCACTGACATATTTTTTCAATGTAAACTATCATACTAACATCACACTAGCACAAAATATCAGTGCATGCCTTGTTGGATAGTATAACGAAAAACTCGATAGAATAACGAATCGCGTACGAAACGCTTTCTGATCAAAGTTATTTCGGGGTATACGAAATACTTCAATCGGATAAGACGTTAATCAAGAACAAGCACTCGAAAATGGTTCTCAATCCATACCACGAGACTCTATTTTATAGACTCGAAAATTTCTTGATCGGACATGAGCGTTCGCGTAGACGTATGTGTACGTTCGCGCGGAGAAGAGGCGCGAGAAGTTCCTGCGGCTTTTGGAGTAAATTTCGACGTTATCCACTCGTTGGAGTCCTTTACCGTTTAGGACTCCGATCACGAAAATCTTAAGAATTTTCATCTCGACCCCGGCCAGGGGCTCTGCCCCTTGGACCCCGCCAGGGGCTGCCGCCCCTGGACCCCCGCAGTGAATTTGTAATATCGTTGAATGAGCGCGCACTCTGCGCTTTCTAACTCGTTTGACAACGTCTATTAAAATTCTTGTCTGATCTAAGTAAATCCAATTACATACACAAAATAAATCGATGACACTAAAATCACCAACATGCCTTTGGTGTACAAAATGAGGTTTGAATTTTAATTTGGAGTACAAATAACTTAATCCATTGGTTGAAATAGCAATCTTGCTAAAGTTTAGTTCTCCCCTTGTATTGAAAAATATTGAAACTAATTTCCTAAAGTTCTTATTTTTAATGGTTGGAGAAAGGAGAAGCTCTTATAATGTGGTGCTTCTCATCCTGCCTTATTGTTTGCCACATCATCATTTTCATTTTCAGCCCCGCCCCAAATACTTGCAATATTATCACTCTCTCACTCCGCTTCTCCGTTTCTTTTACATTATTCATCATTTTTATTGAAGTTTATATAAATTTAATAAAAATACTTATTTATTAATAAAAATATGGATAATTATAACAACATAAAAAGGATTGTAACAGTTAAAAAATTAAAAATAAAGAATACCTCATTAAAATTACAAAATACTACGTAATAAAATAGGAATTTTAAAATGCATAAAATTGCAACTAAATTACAAATGCTAAGAAAATTAATAAAAAATATTTGCAGAATTAAAACTTAAAAACGAATACTACACATTTGCCATACATGGTGGAACAAAATGACTTAAATGAGTGAATGATGCATTATTATTGAGGCACGGTGGACACCATTCTCCATTTCTTTTATGAAATTAACACCACACGAAAACCGCCTCGTAGGCTATGAACGGAACGGTCCCATTCTACGGTCACTTATATTGAGTGGCCACCGGAGAGACTATTCCAGTATTCCAATTAAAATATCTACCCTCTTTCATTCACAAAATTGATAGTTTTTATTTTCCGATAAACCCCACCCAACACTGATCTCAACATCTTTTCACCTACGTCAATTGCATCCGCAAATTTAGTTGGCATTGCGGTCAAAAATTTTGATCCTAAAATCATTTAAAATTGTGTAGTGCAATTGACGTGGTGGAGGATGAGTTAGACTCGAGACTGCATTCAGGAGCGGACCTAGGGTCGTGCAAGTGGGGTCACTTGCACCCACTCCAAAAAAAATACGGAGTATTTAATTTATTAGTAGCTAGAGTATATTTATATGTGATTAGGTGCTATTTCTTAAAAACGGAACACATTTTTATAGTTGTTTAGAACTTTATGTTTTAATTCTTTTAGATTTGGAAAACTAATTAAACCTTCATTTTGAAACCTAATTATAAAATGTTCAATTTTTTTGGAATGTATGAACAAGTTTAATTGTTTTAAAAAGATTCCTAAAATATACTCCACTTAGTATTTGAAGAAATGTCTAGAATTAGTACTTTAGTTGTTTAGTTTTTTTTTCTTTTTTGGTTAAAACAATGAACGTATTATATTTTCTATATAGTATTTCAAAAATATTGCATACAACTCACAATATTAATCTCAGAATGCTATTTAATTTATTGATACTTTTTTACCTTTAAGGTTTTAAATTTTTTGTTATACAAATATCAACATTTTCCTTTTGTGCACAAAATGTGAACCCACTCACTGAAATTTCAGGATCCGCCACTGACTACATTGGGGGTGGGGGGAGGAACGAATTCGGAGAGTTAGGGATAGAAATTATCAATTTTACGAACGGAACACCGTAGAAAGACACAGTCTTCTGTGGCGGCCACTCAAAGTGAGTGAGCATAAGACCTGTTTCTAAACACAATACTCCATAAATCCATAATGCAAATGCATTTATTAATTATATATATAGGCTAAGTATTGTTCATAGGTATGCATTCTTTCTGCACGTATTCATGCATATTTATGGGTTTCTTTAGAAATGAAATACTCCGTATAAATTATGATCCTTGTACATTTTGTTTCTATATGTAGACTTCATGCACCCACATATGTTATTGTTTTGTTTTGTTCATATAATTAATCAGACTACTCACAATATTTTTTTCCCCACATATTATTTCTAAAATGCCACATTTTCATTTCGGCATGCAAATTCATTTTCAGACTTTGGGTTCACATCATAAAAGTATTAATCTTTTACAAAAAGGAAAGAATCACTCTTTCATTTCATGATTTATCGAGATCTCATGCCTTATTTACTCCGTATATATTTCCTTTGAATATACATTATCCCAGTATGTAAATAAATAATTTTATTATAATACTCCTTACTTTTTTTGGAAAAATCTTATTTGATTCTTTTTATTTATTTAAATAATGGTCAAGTTTCCTAAAGTGTGAGTAAAAAAGGAACAATATTATACTCCATTTATGTGTGCCCAACTCATTTTGGCATATTTTCACTACCTTTTTGGTAATTTTATACCAAAATCTGTTGCAAACAAGAAGGTAGGGCTTGGAAATTTTGATTTCATCTCAATTTTTTGATTTCAATTTTCAAATATGAAATTTTGAAGGGTAAATATATTTTTGTTCTCTGTAATTTTTTTTGTTTAGATCATTCTTACAAAGTTTTTTATTTTAAAAATAATCCTTAAACCTAATTAGTACTTTTAATTAGTTGAGATAAAACTAAACACTATTATTAGTAACTTCTTTCAAAAAGCTAAAGATAGCGGTAGAACTATTACCAAACGGACACAAAAATAATTGGCCGATCATAGGGTAACGCAGATGCTCTAAAATTCTTCTCAAAGCTTGAAATGATTTTGTTTTGCACATTTTCTAGGTCAAAAAATTTAATATTTTTCTGTCCCTAAATTAAAATAAAGCTCGCTATGATTAAGCATGAAAATAATGTAGAACCACTTTGCACTAGATATTTACTTCATTCATCCCCTAAAAAAACTTGTTTAACTTTCAAGACATTCAAGAAGAGTCTGGAAAAGTAAAAAAAAGAAATTGTTAACATTTTTTTGAAGAGAAAAAAATCGTGAAGTGCTCATTTCTTACATTAAAAGGGAAGCGATTTTTTTTAATGAATAAAGAAAATAAATAATGTTTTTTTTACTGGCATGAGAAGTATTAATCATTTAAAGACAAATGCAGGAACAAAATGATAGAGAAAATGAAACAATTAGAAATAAATAATGTTGGGCATTAATCCCCATATTATAACTTCATAAACATACTTGGTATGTGGATTTCAGAAAAATGGAGCTGGTTTACACTTCAGATTTGTACTAGGATTACATATCATTATCATATGCACATAGCCACGCCAATGCTACTTGGATTATTATATTATTATATGCATAGCAGCAAATGCCACAAAGATCATTTATATTATCATATGTATGTCAAATGCAGCTAAGATTATTACATTATCATATGTATAGCAAATGCTACTAAGATTGCATTATCATATGTATTGCAGCAAGCCACACACTAAATTATACAGAAATAATTCTCTACAGAAATATATAATTTGAAAAAAAAACAAGACAATTCCAAATATCACACTAGCATTGGTATGTTGGTCTTTTGTTTTAATTTTTTTTTACAAAGAAACTACAATCTAAATTTACGAAATTGTGGAATCGTTCTTGGATCGAATTAAAAAGAAATCGAATGTTTGTCTTCAATTCCTTGAGTAATCTTAATCTTCCATGTTCTTGATTTTATGTTCTTTTTTAATAAGCCTCCAAAGTAATTAACATTGTGTGAATAAAAGAGAGACAATGAAAAAGGCTTGTTGATAAAGCTTCATGTATATATGTGCCACATATCCCCAATCTGATTCTGAACTAGAAAAAGGAGAAGTCCCATTAGAGAACTTGGGAATCAGTGCACATAATAAATATTTTTACTGATAAGTGAAGAATTTGTGTGTGTAGCTGTGTGAATATACACACACTCAAACACACAAGAAGCTTGCTTGACTAATAATAATGGCCTGGGGACTTGGGAGCTAGCTAGGTATAGGTAATTAAGCTGATGAGGGAGCTGCAAGAAGAAGAAGAAGAAGAAGAAGGATAATACAGTATTATTGCTCAATTACCTCCTCCTGCTGCTGGCTGCTGCTGCTGCATGATGAAGATGTAAGATAAGAAGAAGAAGAAGAAACTGGATGGATTCAATCATCATCATCATCATCATCATCACTCGATTTGAGCGTCGTCCATGTCGTCATCTGGAATCTCGTTGAGATCGAAATCGAGAATAATCTTGCGATTTTCGACAAGCCGAGGAGGGGAAGATGAAGAGGTGGTGGTGGTAGTAGTAGCAGCAGCAACAGCACCAACAGCGGCAACAGCAGCTGAGGCCATGATCAGCTGCTGCTGCTGATGGTGGTGGTGCTGTTGTTGCAGGCTAGAGGCGGGGGTGGAATGGCACTTCCTGTGACCGCCCAATGCCCTCCGCGTCGCAAACGCCTTGTTGCAAACCCCGCATTGGTAGCTGCCAATCGTGCAGTCTTCTTCTTCTTCTTCTTCGCCATTATTGTTGTCTTCATCCTCCTCCGCGACGACATCAATGGCGTTTTGGATGGTGACTTTGAACTTGTTGTGGCTTGACCTGTGGCCTCCCAAGGCCTGGTGGCTGGTGAAGCACTTGCTACAAGTGCTGCATTTGAACTTGTTGTTATTGTTATTCTCTTCTTCTTCCCCTCCACAATTATTACTGCTCCTATTATACTTCCAACCAATGCCTCCTCCAAAATCCTCCTCACTTGTTCTCTTCCTCTTCTTGTTGTTGTTGTCAGATCCCAAAGAAGACCCATTCTTCAAATTGACCAATGCCATCCCCAATTCTTCTTCTTCGTCGTCCTCGTCTTCCGAGCTCATCGAGCCTGCCACGTCATCGTCCTCCTCTTCGGAGCTCGATTTCTCCCCGGATCTATACCTGGGTTCCCACACCACCTTCCCCTTCCCCTTGTTTGCAGATCCATTATTGAAATTACCAGCATCGAGAACAAGGCAATTTCTCTTCTCATCCAGAAATTGGAGCTTATTAGGGTTTTTGGGAGATGGAG
This sequence comes from Cuscuta campestris, assembly GCA_900332095.2. Taxonomy (NCBI): domain Eukaryota; kingdom Viridiplantae; phylum Streptophyta; class Magnoliopsida; order Solanales; family Convolvulaceae; genus Cuscuta; species Cuscuta campestris. The sequence continues at coordinate 662,597 of OOIL02005153.1, read as the reverse complement.
AATCGGCGGCCTTGACAAGACTTACCAGGTTGTTGACCGCCCGGTGGAGTTTGACTTCGTCTCGGGAAAAGGAAGAGGACGAGGAGAAGGCCGTCTGAATCGGCGGCCGCCCTCTCGTCCCCTTCACCGACCAGCCCCACAGTAGCCTCTCCAATTCGACCCCCGCGCCGCCGCCGGGTTGGTCGGGCAGATAGCGGCGGCGGCGGTCCTCTTCGCCGCTGTCCTCGGCTTCGTCGATTGGCGGTTCCATTCCCCTGTACCCCCTCTCCGGATGGCATCTCATGTGGCCGAACAAGGACTTCCTCGAGGGGAACCGCTTCCCGCAAAGATTGCAACGGATTTTCCCGTCTATTCCGCGGTAGTACTCGCGGAGAGCTAGGTCCTCATCCTCGTCGGCCGCCTCCTCGTCTTCGTCGGAAAACGCCGCAGCGCCGCCGCCGCCGCGGCGGAGCGGGGTCTTCTTCTTCTTCTTGTACGAGTAGTCCCGGCCCGCCTGGACGTGCGCGCTGCTCATGTGACCTCCGAGCGCCTTCCCGGAGCTGAACACCTTGCCGCAGTCCGCGCAGACGTGCTCCTTCTTCTCCGCCGCCGCGGACGGCGGCGTTGACGGCTTCTGACCGCCGATCCTCAGCTTTCCGCTACTGTTCTCCCCGTCTCCGTCTTGACGGCGACGATCCGTCTTCTCCGGGATCTCGCCTTCCATACGGCCGCCAGAAATCAAGGATTGAGAAAACGGAGCTAAGAGAAGAAAGAAAGGCGAAAAGGCGGTTATGAGATCACTATTCTCTTTATTTTTTTTTTTATTATTATAAACAAACCCTAGGCCCCCTAGAGAGTCAGAGTAGAGTTGAGTAGGATTGAATTGGGGACGAGGACTGAAAAGAGTAAATCACTGAAGGGCCTGCCAGCAAATACTCCCTTTATTTTACTCTTACCTTTCTCACTTCACCCAACTCGATGGACTTTTCAAGTCTCAACAACGTTTCTCATTTTACGCCAAACTAATCCAATTAGATTATTTTTATGCTGGGTACTCCGTGCTTTGAAATATCGGAATTTACATCAACAGTTTTGTAAAAAATTATTTTATGTTTGATTTGACACGGGAATAAAAAAACTAAAATTGGGTTATTGAAAGTAGTACAAAAAAGAGAAAAAAATACTTTTTTTCTCTCAATTCAATAGCCGACATTATGTTCAATTAGACCTGGCAAAAAATGACCCGACCTGTTTTTGACCCGAAACCCGACCCGAAAACACTGGGTTTTGAACAAAGGTTTTGATGACCGAACCCGAAGTTGACCGAACCCGAAATGACCTGCTAAAAATGGGTCAAACCTGACCGAACCCGAACCCGACCTGACCGACCCGCTAAAGTAAGTATTTTTTAAAATCATACACTTTAGTACTCATTTTTAGTGTATAAATTTATATTTTCATACAAAATTTTAATGATATTGCATAATTGTCTTACTTTTTTCCAAAACTTAAGTATTTTTTAAATTCCTTATATTGATTTATAAATCTAAAAATTACTTCAGAACTAAAAATAAAATAATCTAATATATTTAATACATTTATTTTGATATTTTAAATTTATTTAATAAAAAATGTAAGTGTTAATGTTAATTTAAAAATTTAAAAAACCAATTCATAACCCGTTGGGTCGACCTGAACCCGATGACATTGGGTCATGAACATACAGTTCTCAACCCGAACCCGAATTGACCCGAACCCGAAATAACCCGAACTCGAAGTGACCGAACCCGAACCCGACCTGACCGACTGATTTGCCAGCTCTAGGTTCAATAAAGAGTTCAAGAGAAATAAAATTATGTGATTGAACGTGATACAAATAAAAGAAAAAAATACGAAGCTGCAAAAACTTTTTCATAAGTAGAAAAAAATTGTAGCTTTTTTTGGAACGTCCATAAAAGAAATGAATTCCACGGTCGAACTATTATTTACATATTTAGATATCTTTTGATAAACTAATATTATCATTTAAATTTTCATTTTGGAGATATTTTTTATATATTTTTCAGATATATAAATTTTATTTTTTTTCACTTTAATTTAAACCAATATTCAAAAAAATTATTTAAAAATAACATTTTTCAAATAACGTAACACATTCTATCAAGAATCAAATGGCACGGGAGGAGTACAAATAATAGTCAAAGTTCATTCAGACTCAAAAAAATCCAACAAAAAATTGAATTGGATTTAAGGAGAAAGACGTATGACTATTATCATTATTATTGTTAATTACTACTAATATTAATATTTTTTTAGTGGCTTCCATACTCATAGGTGTAGTATCAATTCAAACCAATTTCAAGTTTGATTTACATTGAGTGTCTCGATTTACAATGTCTTACTGAAATTATTTTTAATTTATTTTATCTAAAAATTGTGAAATTAAAAGTAAAAGTTATATATTTCAAAACCACATCTAAAATTCTATAAAACAAGATGTGACATTACTATATTATTTTATGTAATGAGTATAAAAAATGAATAATGAAAGTAATTAAAAGAGTATAATTATTGTAATTACTACGGAGTATTTAAAATAATATTGCAGTAATGAATAATCATAATAAATCATAGCAAGAGTTTTGGTAAGTTAATGACGCGAATTCATAGGAGGAAAACAAGGGATATGATAGCTCACTACATGCTTTCTTCCTAACCCGCTAAGGTAACTCTTCATACTAAAATTCGTTCAATTTTTAATTATTTGATCCAAATCAATTACTCCATCCGTCCTGCTATATTCATCCACTTTTGACTTTTGGAGCTGTTCATCTAAGCACTTTGACTTATCAAATTTTCTCAATGTGTAAGCCTAAATATAGTCATGCGTGATCTTGTTTGATTTGTCTTAACATATAGATTATTAATATATAATTTCTATAATTTTTTAATATACAAATTACAAGATAAAATTGATTAAAGAACTGTATTGGATGGTGTGCAAAAATGAAAGTGGACAAATATAGTGGGACGAAGGAAGTATTAATATAAAAAATTATCTAAAATAAAAGCAAAACATATTGTTTATCTAAAAATATGAATAACATGTTTTTATTATTTAACTAAAACTATTACACTATGACAATGTGACACTGTGTATTGACATTTCATAATATTTTTTAGTAGTAGTTTTTAGCACTATTGACGTTATATTATAAGCTCTATTTAATTTGAAAAAAAAAATATGAAGATTATATTTTAATTATTTTCCCATTTCTAATTATATTTTAATCTTTGTCTTTCATCACTACACTAACGGTCTGTTCGGTGAGTTTAGATATATGATAAGATATCAGTTATGAAACATGAGAGAGATATCAAACTTCCGGCCGGAGTCCGGCGGCGGCGACCGGTGGCGGCCGGAGTCCGGTGGTGGCGACCGGCGGTCAATGCTGGCGGTACACAGTCAAAGTCCAGTCAGCACCCCTTTCTTTGATTTTATTTTTTGAAAAAACTTAAGCTTTGTTTGGGAACAGCGTTTTTGATTAGCGTTAGCGTTTTGGATAAAATTTTAATGGTGTAGATTAATTCTGAAAACGCTAACTCTAAAGGCTACCGTCGGATAGCCTTTTCAAAACGCTAACACTAATAGCTAATGCTGATGCCAAACGAGGCCTTAAAGTGTTAAAAAAATATGGTGAGCTTTGCCTTACAGTTTGGTGAGCTTTGTAATTGTCTTTGGTGAGCTTTGCAGTGGCCAGTGGTGAGCTTTGTGTCATCTGACCGAAGCATGTCATCTCACTGTAAGGTGTCATCTCACTGGAGTATATATATATATATATATATATATATATATATATATATATATATATATATATATACATATATATATATATATATATACACACATATACATATATATATACACACACACACACACACACACATATATATATATATGTATGTATGTATGTATGTATATGTATATATATATATATATATATATATATATATATATATATATATATATCCCAAATTTGGGTGTTTGGTAAAGCAGAATAAGATATCAAATTCGATATCTCCAAATATTATAAAGAGAAAATTCGATATCAAATTCGATATCTCCAAAATAGAAGTTTACACTGTCATTGATATACTGTCACACTCACCACATTGTCACATTATAATTTTCACACTATCATTGTCACACTGACAGAAGTCGCCGCCGGCCACTAGAGTGCCACCACGGATCGCGCGATGGTTGACTGATACACTGACATAATACACTGACCACATTGTCATTATACATTTATTTTGGTATTAAAAAACTTAGGATTCCACATTGGAAAAAATTACTCCCTCCGTCCCTGAAAACCTTTCTCTTTTCATTTTTCATTCGTCCCAAAAAACATTTCTCATTTCTATTAAACAGACACTTTTACCCTTTTGTTTTTCATACCCTACCTATCACATCATACCTTTTTACTAATAATCTATCCATCAAATCATGCTTTTACCCATCACATCAAAGGACATTTTTGGAAATTCAATACCAAAATACACTCCCCTTAAATCTCTCTTCAAAATCAAAACTCCCATGTTTTCCGGGACGGAGAGAGTACAAAATATAGTTATAATAATAATAATAATAATAATAATAATAATAATAATAATAATAATAATAATAATAATAATAATAATAATTATTATTATTATTATTATGAAAAACATATTATTTTTAGAGTCATTATTTAGGAGTAAAAAAAGATTGAAGAAAATGTGGATAATTGGGAAAACTGGAAGAAAATGGAAAAATTGAAAAAAATTGAAAAAAATTGAAAAAACTAGAAATTAAGAGTTTAAACAGTAATTAAGCTAGCAATGGAAGTAGTAAAAATTACCTAAACAATACTACAAAAAACTAGTTTCCTCACATATGGATATGTTTTTGTTTCTTAAATAGTACTCCGTCCATCCCTGAGTATTTGTCCATTTTTACTCTTTTTGGTCAAAATTGGTAAATTTTGATCTCAAATTAAATAAAAATGACATTAAATATTGATACAAAAACTGTGTTATTAGACTTATTATATCAAATATTTTCAAAATATTATTTTATATAACTAATATACAAAATATATTTTATTTAACTATCGGTTAAAAGTTGAAAACAGTTGACCAAAAATAGTCAAAATTGAACAAATACTCAGGAGCGGATGTGGTAGTAATTAATTAATTAATTAATAATAATATTATTATTATCATTATCATTATTATTATTATTATAAATGTATGATAATGTTCTTTTGATAATTTTAGATTCACTCTTAACCCCAAATCGTAACCCCGCTCCTTTAATCTCATCCATCACAGTTTCAATGTTATTGCGATTTCAATGCCTTCCGTCAACTCTAATAATGCCCGCTGCATCGTATCTTCTCTTAGTATCCATTGGTCTATCGGTGTGCAATATCAAACTACGGAGTATATCTTATTTGCTTTTACTCCTTATATTTTTATCCATAATTTAGGATCTGTTTGAGAATAACGTTAGAGATTAGTATTGGTGTTTTTAAAAACACTATATAGCGCAGCGTTTAGCGTTTTTAAAATAATCTGCATTATTAAATTTTATCCAAAACGCAGACGCTAATCTCTAACGCTATTCCCAAACAGACTCTTAACCAAATAATATACTCATTTCTTTATTTATTTTGTAAAGCCATTTTTAAGTATTTATTATTTATTTTCGTACTACGGAGTAATATTAAAATAGACTCTGCATTTAATTGAAAATAAATTTGGTGAACCGGCATGAACCAAAATTAGCTCTTTTATTTTGGGAGGAAGTTGCTAGCTAGAAAGGGAGATTGGGTCAAGAAGCAGTGTTTACTTTAACTAGAAATGGAAGCTCTTCTTCCAAAAAGCAGAGCCTTTCCAAAGATACGGCTGAAATAATACGTCTCGTTCTTCGGCCCGTCGCATGACTGCCCAATAAAAAAACATGACTTACTCCCACCGTTACTAAAAGATTGCAATAGTTTAGTTTTTTCGCCAAACTGTAATATCATTTGGTCATAAATTAAATGTAATTTAGCACAATTAAATATTATAAAAAAATTATTTCAAAATTATATTTTGAAATAAATCCAATTTTATTAAATTTACATTATAACTAATGGGTATATCCCTATACCCGACCCGGACAACCGAAAGGGACAGGTCAAAGTATGACTGGTCACTTTTATCAATCACCAAATGAGATTAACTCTTCGATTGGGACGGGTCAAAATTTGACTCCAAAGTCAAAATCAACTTGTGGGGTGCAATTGACGGGGGTAGGGGGGCGTGTTCGGGTCGGGGCCGGGGTGGGGGGTTTACCGGGGGGGTTAGGGGGGTAGGAACCGTCAATTTTACGAACGGGGCACCGGAGCACCCTTGGGTCATCCCATGACATTGAAACCCAATGTCATGGGAACCTTGGTGCTAAAAGATTGCAATAGTTTAGTTTTTTCGCCAAACTGTAATATCATTTGGTTATAAATTAAATGTAATTTAGCACAATTAAATATTATAAAAATTTTATATTTCAAAATTATATTTTGAAATAAATCTAATTTTATTAAATTTACATTATAACTAAATATACTTTTTTTCATAATTCATAGTCAAAGGGTGCCACAATTTGATTAAAAAAGTCAAACTGTGCCATTCTTTTAAGGACAGAGGAGTATAAGTTATATTTGTATACTCCATCCGTTTCTTAAAACAGTTCCTCTTTTATTTTTTGGGTTTTTCTAAAACACTTCCATTTTTGATAAAAATGGCTAATATATCTAAATTAAATTGTTGCAATATACTCCATTAATATTCAATTTGCATTGATATAATAAGTCATTTAAATAATTTGTCTCTCTTTTTTTCTTCGATAATAAGAATATAATTAGAAGGTCAAATTACGAAATTAAATCTCATCCAAATCAAAATAGAAACTGTTTTAAGAAACGGAGGAAGTATTTTTTAAGAGAAGTGCTTAAGCCTAGTTTGGCAAGAGTGTTAAAGTCTTTTTTTAGTGTTTGGAAAAGCTATGAGTAATACTCCATCCGTTCACGAAAGAGTTTCCTTTATTGACTTTATTGGAAATTAAGGAAAAGATATTTTTGTGTTGACTTTCTAAAAAAGCTCTTGATGTGATAGGTAAAAGGAGAATGTGATGGATAAATTATTACTCCTCCGTCCCTAATTAGATTACAATTTTTTTTCTCTCCTCTCGATAATTTTTGTTTGTGTACGCGATTCCATTAAGTATTTGATAAAATAAAATATTCTTGTCACATCTTGTTTTGTAGAACTTTTGACGTAGTTTTTTAATATGTAATTTTTATTTCTTATTGATATATTTGTAAATAAAATGATTTTAAAAAGTGAGATATTTCTCCTCGTAAACCCCAATTTGTAATCAAATTAGGAACGGAGGGAGTAGTAAAAATGTATGATGTGATAGGTAGTGTAAGAATTAGTATAGGTAAAAATAGTTTTTTAATGGATTAGAGAAAGAATTTGTAGGACAAGAAAAAAAGAAAGGAGAACGAGTAAGAGTTTAAGTGACGGAGGGAGTAGAATACTAACAACGATTCAAAATATTGTTAGTGTATACTATTATAATTTCATTCAAAACAATATTGTTGGTATATACTACTCCTATTATAATTTTATTCAAAATACTAACAATCATTGAAACTATTGTTCTCAAACAAAATCTTAATTAGATATAAAAATTGACTTATATATTTTAAAATGGGATTATTTTTATGTACATATAAGACTTATAATCCTAATAAATAATATAAAAACATCACCAAAATATGAGCAAAATATAATATTTATCCTAAAAATAGGAGTAATATTTTAAACCCAAATTAGAAATATTACATTGTAACAATGTATCACTTCGTATTGATATTTTATACTCCATAGTATTTTTTTGGTATTTTATTAGTATTATTATTGATTTTATTTTCAAGATAAAACACGAATATCTTGGCCTGTTTTGATTCTTTTTCTATGTTTTATTCTTATTTAGTATTTTCATCAAATATAATGTCAAAGCATACTCTTAAATGAAACACAAAATACCAAAATAGTATTTCAGAGTGTCAAAACTCTTATTGAGGAAATAATTAAAACATATAAAGTCTTATTTTGATAGATTTCTTATTCTTGAATGTTTTTTCTTTAGAACTAATACTTTCACATACAAGATTTAAGTGTATAAATTAGTAACGACTAACCACACACCAACATCGGTTTTTAGACTCTATGCTTCAATGAATCGTGCTACTTGTAATATTGTACACCACTTGCGGCACATCAAGTTGTACATTAATTCTTGAGTTAATGACCGGTATATGTAAAAAATAAATATTGCATTCCTGACAGTGTAAGTCAGGAAAAAATTTTCTTGCAGTGCCATACGGAGTTCGTAACTCCGTTTCCCCTTGAATTAATTAACTAAACGGAGTAGGGAACTCCGTGTCTATTTTATTTATTAAAAAATAAACACATACGGATTAGCTAAATCCGTTCAAGCCCGTCGCTGGGCAAACTTGCTTTTTCTTTTTTTTTTTTTTTGGTGTACTAGAGAGTACAATATTTTCTTTCATGTATATAATTGAGTAAATAACAATTTATTTATATGAATGTATGTAAACTTTACTTCTTTATTTTGGTAATGTATGTAAAAAATTTATCCGTCGCCATTATCTTTAGTATTTTCCTTTTCTAACAATTCTATAAACATATATTTCACCATTGTAAAATTTACTCCGTATTTTAAATATGCATATTGATTGTAAAATTTTAAAGTTATTGTATTTTGTCTTCTTTTTTTTTGAATAAATTGTTATATTACTCTTGCAATAAAGTTATTGTATTTTTATATTGTTTGTAGTAGACCTTTTTACATCTATATTTTCTTTATGTATGTTTCCTTTGTTTTGTAATTTAATTATTTTATTATAAATAATTTCTAAGTAACAAAAATTAATTGATTTCTTTGAGAAACTAAAAATTATAATACTTTCTCCGTCCTTAAATAGATTACAATTTTTTTTCTCTCTCCTCTCAATAACTTTTGTTTGTTTACACGATTTCATTAAGTATTTGATAAAATAAAATATTCTGGTCACCTCTTGTTTTGTAGAACTTTTGACGTAGTTTTTTAATATGTAATTTTTATATCTTATTGATATGATAATTTGTGAATAAAATAATTTCAAAAGGTAGGAAATTTTACCTCGTAACCCGTAATTTGTAATCAAATTGGGGACGGAGTAATATTTAATAAAATATTTTAAAAAAAAGATAGAAAGGTTTAAAGCAAAAAAATTGAAACAAAAAACAACCATTAAGAAAATTGTAATTGGAACAAAACATTTGAAGAAAAAAAATTCGAACAAAAATATTGGAACAAAAGAATTTGGAACAAGCAAGAAACTCAATTTGGATGGAACAATAAAGTGGAAAGAAATTTGGCCGTTTGAGTCATTAATAAAGACTAAAACGGAGTAGGCAACTCCGGTTGGTATTTTTTGGGAAAATGTATATTAAATTTACATATAAAGGAAGTTAAAGCAATGATTTTACACATGCAGGGAAATCACCCCTAATTCTTTACACTAGCAGGATGATGGCACACACGAATATAAAATATTTGTGTAATTATAAAATTGCACAATGACATTTTGTGCTAGTGTATGCCATATATTAGTGTGTGTGGGGGGGGGGGGGGGGGGGGNGGCGGGATACTGGTGTACAACTTAGTATACACTAAGGGTATATTCATTTGGGTTAAAATAGTTAACTTCTAACTTTTTCTAACTTCTTTTGGTTTCTTCAAACTTCTTCCAATTTCTTTTAACGTTTCTAGTTTTTTCCAATTTCTTACAATTTCTTCAACAACGACTAAATTTTTTTACATATGATGAATATACAACAATATCATATATCCAAATTTATAATATACCACCTCAAACACGGACAAAAATGTACTCTTTTTTATCCAAAATTAGTTTTTTTACATATTTACTTAGGTGATTATTTAATTGAGTAATTTTTAATACTTTATTTTTCCTAACATTTTCTAACTTCTTCCAATTTTTTCAGACTTCTTTCAGTTTCTTCCAATTTTTTTCAACATACAATTTTGTTTTTACAATGCAAATTCATATTTCATATTAAAGTTAAAACTAAATAATATTGTTCATTCATACATCAAATTTTAGCTTTTGGCTTTGCAATTGCACACTCTAAGAGCGTATTCTTTAGAGCTTAAATTTTCAACTTCGGGTTTCTTTCATTTTTTTCATTTTCTTCTAATTTCTTCCTAATCTTTTTAGTTCTTTCAATTTTTTAACTATTCTCATTTTCTTCAATTTTTTTCTACTCCCAAAATAATGACTCTAAAAATCATATATTTTTAATGTATTATACTCCCCCCGTCCCGCAAAAAACTTCTTATTTTAACTTTTAAAGGATTTAAGGGGAGTGTATTTTGGTATTGACTTTCCAAAAATACCCTTTGATGTGATGGATAAAGTAGAATGTGATGTGTAGATTAAAAGAGAAAAAGTGTGATGTGATAGATAGGTTAAAAATTACTTCCTTCGTCCCAAATTATTTGTCACATTTCTATTACCGAGGCAAAATATCAAGTTTTTTCAATTCATTTTATTTACATATTGGTAAAGAAATAAAAAATAAAAATTACATATAAAAAAACTACATGAAAAGTTCTTCGAAATAAGAGGTGTCAAGAATATTTTATTTTATCAAATAACCAATGAAAACGTCGAAATAAACAAAAGTTCCTGCGACTGCTGAAAAAGCAAATGTTGTGAATATTTAGGGACGGAGGGAGTATTAAGAGTAAAAGTAAGGGGCTGTTTGGCAACTTCTGAATAGGTAAGTGCTGAACCAGTAAGAAGTCTGAACCATTAAGTGTTGAACCAGTAAGAGGTGTGAACCATTAAGAGCTAGTATATTGCTTAACTATTCAGAGGCAAATGTCTGATCAATTCAGATAAGAGGTCTTAACCATTCAGACTCTGTATAATACTTAACCATTCAGAGGCAAATCTCTTAACCATTCAGACATCTGAACCATTAAGAGGCTGAAACAAACAGTCTGAACCATTAAGTGCTGAACCATTCAGACATCTGAACCATTAAGAGGCTGAAACAAACAGCCCCTAACTTTTTAATAAAGAAATGGAAGAATTTTTTGGGACGGATGAAAAAGGAAAGGAGAAGGATTTTGTAAGACGGATGAAGTAGTTATTATGTTCATAACTATATTTATAAATTATTTCAAATTTTCTATTTTTATTTTATCACATGTCATGATTTTTATGATTGACGGTCATTATTAATATTTTTCCATTTTAGGCATTTTTCCATTTTTTAATATAAATAATATAGAGTAAAACTTTTTTGGGAAAATGGTTTTTTTTATTAATGTACATGACCTTAAACTATGTTACAAAAATTAGAGAATTTTATTAATCTAATTTGACACAGGAAAAACATCAATTAAAAATAATCATTATACTCCTACCTCCGTCTCTAATTAAATGGCATGTATACTTTTCTAGATTATCGAATTTTATTCACTTTCTTTACTTATTATAAGTATAATAATAATAATAATAATAATAATAATAATAGTAATAATAATAATAATATAAATTATAACAATTGTAGAAGTCATAATAATAGTAATAATAATAATAACAGCAACAACGAAAAGAACAATTATAATAAAAATAATGTGAAAAATAAACTTAAATAAATTTTGAATTTTCTTCCAGTTTTTTCTAAATTTTTCTAGTTTTTTCCTGATCATTGTTTTTTCTTGTTTCTTCATTTTCTCCCCGTTTTTTTCATTTTTTTAGTTTTTTCTAATTTCTTTTAACATCCAATTCTTTTTTTCTAAGAAAAAACTCCCTAGATAAGAGTAAAAACTATACAAATATTAAAATAGGAGTCACAAATCTTTTAAGACCAAAATAAAAATTCATATTGTCATAGTTAAACTGTCACACTCACCATATTGTCACATTGCAATTGTCACATTTCATCAATTAATGAGAAAGACAGAAATTGAAAATTAAAGTTATGAGCAACCTCCCAAACATCACAATGAACATCTGCACTACGAGCAAAGGTATGAGTAACCTTATTAAACGATCTATGAACAAAAGAAAAGGAAAAAGATTTAAAATGCGGTAAAAACCTTTATAAGCATCAATCAACGAGCCTGAATAAAACTAATTTGTTTTGTATTGTATTAATTTAAACTAAAATAAAAGTGATGCCACGGTTTTGTGGTCTACAAAAAAATAATTGCGCCAAGTTATAATTGAGTTGAATTAGAATTTTAATTTTTTTCTTCAATTATATTCGAGACAAGTTTCCTCTAATAACTTGAGTGGTAGAAATCTCACTTCTCAGAATTCCTAGGGAGGTTCATCCAGGCTAGAGCCCCAACGGAGGCAGATGCGTTGGCTTTTTATGCGTCATTAGGTTGAGAAAAAGTATTAACAGATATTACATTGTAATAGACTCAATAGAACTCAAAAAAATTTATATATTCATTTCAATAACGATGAACTTAAACCAAACTTTAAATAAAAGTTGAAATGTAGGATTATTATCTCAACTCAAAAAGGTGGGATTATTTTAGCACTAATTTAGCATTATTATACACTTAGCATTATTATACATAGAAGTAATTAATTTTAGCATTATTATACACTTAGCTTTATTACCTCTCAGTGTCATTGCCAGAAATCAAACTCAATCAGATCTTACCCTTGGCATTCTTTGCTTTTGCCAATTGCGCAACCCTCAACTGCGACGATAGAACTTTTGAAAATTTATATTTACTAAGCATGTTAGGGCATTCATTATGGATCACATTTTTTAAATGTTATTGGCCTTAATACAATGTAGTATCTGTTTATAATTTTTTCAATTTAAAGCATGATTCATAAGGAGCTAACATCTTTGCCTCCAGTGAGACTCGAACTTGGGTAAACTTTTACATAAATCCTGAGGGACACTAATTAAATGAAATATCAAGAAAGTGTTTTATGAGTTAAGCTAATTTTGATGTTGGCTTTCCGCATGTGCTCCATACCAATATAGCATATCAGTTATAGTAATTATATTAATAATAAATCTCCTTTTTTAGACCGAGTATTAATGGCAAATAATTAAGGAAAAGGTTCTAACAATAGTCCCAAAAAATCAAATGCATAATTAATTCCAAACCATAAAAAAACCAAGTGCATCAGGTGCATTAGCTCAAAATAAAAATCACATTTTAATTTTTCAAAACAGATGTGATGATATTGAACAACAAATAATCCTCTGTTAGGTTTTGAGAGAATATCTTCGAGAAATATTTCGTATAATTCTGTGTCAAAGCAAGAGAACAACAAAGTTGTATATATAGGAGAATTCCACAAGTTGGGAACTCTAATCCTGCTAGGAAAAAGAATAAACAAGGAAAAGGAATAGAAATATTTGCACTAAATATCACTAAAACTTAAGTCATTTCCCTAAATAGCACTTAAATTGTTTTATTCCCTAAATAGTATTTAAATTATTTTATTCCCTAAATAGCACTTAACAATATCCATAATGTCCAGTGATTGCAAATATTTACTTGAATAATGACTAATGCATAATGACTAAAAATGCTACATTATGAAGAAAAGTACACGTAGGGAAAGTCATTATGTTTTAGTGCTATTTAAGTAAATTCCCCAAAGGAATAACTATACAATGAAACAAATATGAGAAGATATTTACATTCTTATTTCTAACACCCACCGTCAAGTTGGAGCATGTAACAGTGAAATGCCCAACTTGGGAAGTAGAAGCTCCAAACGAGACTTTCCCAACACCTTGGTGTGTAGATCAACCGATTGTTGAGTAGTTGATACGTGTGTGTGCGGATGACTCCTTGAAAAAATTTATCACGAAAAAAAAGACTGTCAACCTCAATATCTTTCGTGCGTTCATGAACAAATGGATTATATGCGATATAAAAAGCGGCGACACTGTCACAACAAGTTGTCATAGGGTCAGTATGAAATATGCCAAGAGAGCGGAGCAAACCCTTCAACCATTTCAATTCACATGTAGTAGCAGCAAGGGCACGGTGCTCGGCCTCAGTAGAGGATCGTGCTACAGCTGTTTGCTTTTTCATCTTCGAAGATACGAGAGATCTCCCAAGCTGTACAAACCAACCTGTCAGAGATCATCGTGTAAGAGGACATGATGCCTAAACTGAGTCACACCACCCAGTCAACTGTAAGCTAATTTCAGTAGACACGAGTATTACCTATCCATGAAAGCCCTTAAGATACCGCACCACACACAGTGCCGCGTGCCAAAGAAATTAAGCCAAAGTATGACTTGCATAAGCCCATTCAGGGCGAGTAACAAATAAGTAGACCGAGCGCCCCACAAGATGCCTATATTTATCTTGTTCTGAAAGCCAAGGACTCTTAAAAAGAGCCAGACCTCCATAGGTGCACCGAGCGGTCGCAAGCCAAGCAACCCTGTTTGAGAAATAATGTCCAAAGCATATTTCCTTTGACATAGGAAAATCCATGTGGAACTACGGGCAACCTCAGTTTCCAAGAAGTAATTCAAAACACCAAGATCCTTCAAGTGAAAACATTCAAATTAATAACCCTTAAATTTTTGTATCAAATTTGAATTATTTCCTGCAATAATTAAATCATCCACATATACAAGGACATGAATGACCCCTCATTTGCCGGAAAGAGAGAGAAGGGAGTAGTCGGAGATGAATTGTACAAACCCATATTGTTTCAAAACCCTAGATAATTTAGTAAACCAACACCAGGGTACTTATTTCAGACCAATAAAAGACTTTCTGAGCTTACATACTTGTCTAGGTGCAGAAATCGAGAAGCCCGCTTGTAACACCCCAACCCACATAACCCGAATACTCAGCTCAGCGAACCACCTAAAAGTGAACAAATAGAAGCTTTTTTATTGGATAGGAGTATTAAAAACACCATGATGGATCACACCCTAGTGAACATAGGGAGTATATTACTACATTTTATGATAGTGAGCATATCTTATTACTTCGAGCTCATTCTTTCCAACTTACTTTCAGTTCACATATATTCAATTTATTTTGAAATTTTGGATAAAATTAACTTTCAATTTCTTCCAATTTTTTTTAACTACTTGTTTCTTCGAAACTCCTTTCAACGACTTCAAAAATATATTTATATATGATGAATATACAATAATATTATATATACAACTTTATAACATACCACCTCAAACATAATTTTTTTTAACCCATACCTAAAATTTTCTTACATATTTATTTGTGTAATCATTTAATTGAGTGATCCATTAATAGTAAAATTTTTCTAAGATTTCCCAACTCCTTCCATCTTTTTCCTTCTTTCAATTTTTTCTAACATTCAACTCTAATATTCTAACCTAAAAGAACAAAGTCAAAGTGAGACAGACATTAGCATCATTGAAAATACTCATTGTTCTTCTAATGCTTCCCATTTACTCAACATTTTTAGAGTAAGATAAAACTCTTTTGATTGAAATTAACCATGCTAGGGGTACAACAAAAATGTACCCTAAATTGTACCCCAAAGAAATAGACCGACATTTTAACGGAACACACTGGCACAAAATGCCAGTGCATCCCTTTGGGGTACAAAATGAGATACAAGTTTTGGTGTACAAATAGCTTAATCCGATTAAAATTTATGCAAAAGTGAAACAAGCCACATTATTTCTTTAAAAAACATCAATAGCTAGCTAGGAACCCTTTTTTACTAGTGCGGCTACATAACAAAGACTCGACACCAAACAGTTGTGAGCTTATGTGCAAAAGCAAAACAAAAAAACACCATAAGTCAGACTTTTTTTTTCTTTTCTGGATTATTTGCTATATACATGCTAGGAAAAAGAGGAGAGGAGATGGGTGCCTCTAATCTAAAGTTGGCTGAAAAGTTATGGAGGAAAAACCATGAAGGGGCACACCAACATGCAACCAAAGCCTCTTCTAAGTACAAAACTCTTTCGTGTGTTGCCCTCAAAACCCGCGGGGGGGGGGGGGGGGGGGGGT
>OOIL02005153.1:595224-646333 GCA_900332095.2 Cuscuta campestris | reverse complement strand
GGGGAGGGGGTTCAAACCCGAAAATACACTATATGCACAAAAATCAGCAATGCTGGCGGCTTTTGCTCGCTTGCATAAACTGTTAGTAGCATTACCCACCACCTTTTCTTAGTTTTGGCCATTGGTCAGTCCTAGACCTAAGAAATGATTTCTTTTTGTGCTTACTCTAATGTGGCGCCATTCTTCTCTTTGGCATGCTTGAAATCGTCTAGACTACGATATTCTTCTCTCAACAATCTATCCAATTCTGGATTTTTCTTCAGCAGACCAGCTTTCTGACCCCGTGCTTCACGATAATGGTGGAATGCCCTGCGACAACAACATTATTGTTAACTAATTATGCACTCTAGCAGCGGCTGTAAAATGCAGATGTAGTAGTAGTAAAATAAATCAGATTAGCTGGCAGAAACAGTAAAAAAGGGTTCCTATAACCCGAACAAAGAAAACACACAATTGACCAATATAACGCCAAAAAGTATATGGGAAAACATCATCATTGCCTGTGGCTTGCAGGTTACTAAGTACCCTCTGCAGAAATGGGATTAATTGGTCTATTCAGCTGATGCGTCTCTCACATCGTATCCCTTTCTATTATTATAGTGCTGAGTAGATAAACAAAACACAAACAAATGCCAAAAAAACTAAAAAATTTGAAGAGCTTCAATTTCTGGAGCTTCACAGAAATCCAATTCCATTTTCACTTCCCACCAATTCTGAGTTTGGAAGTTGCGACAACTAAAGAACTCAGCCGGTTAAGATGATGCATGGTGGCAGTCAAGACGGGGGGATGGTGGTGATACCTCTTACATTTATCATATTCTCAATACTAAGATATAGGGTGTTACTTTCTTGAAAGAGCCAGAGACCGCCAAGATGTACACACTGGCACCAATGTTCAGAGTAGTCTTCCATGTGATCCTGCCAACACTATTGGTTCAGCAACTCTCCCGATGGGAGGGAAAGAATGGGATGGGAAAGCAAAAGGAATTCTGTAGATTGTCAGAACTAAGGAGATCTATGATGGCGACAAAGGCTTCATTGGCTGGAGGCTCACTGGAAAAATGAATGGAGTGGACACTCACAGTGATGGTGATAGGCAGTTGCTGTAGATGAAGGATCACTGTAGAAAGAATCTCGTAGATAAGGTGGGTGGTTTTCATTTAATGTGAACAATGAAGAAGCATTGTTGAGTCATTCTTGTGGGAAAATATAATGCTGAATCATTCAGTGTGGATGGTGTTCCATGGCGAGCAGCTTTGTCAAGCAATGTCAACATGAACAATTGGATAACTGCAGAGTAACTAGAGGAGGTTTAGCACACTTTTTAGCTTTGAGAGACCAGCTCAGTGTTATTTTGTTCAGGAGTCAACCCATTGTTTTCCCATTGAACTCATGCATGCTACTTTTAAAAGAATTCACTTGACAACTACTCCTAACTCCATCCGTTCCTTATAAAAGTTCCTACTTTGATTTGCATAGTTTTAAATGTGCATATGTTTAATTTTTGCCTTCCAAGTTGCCCTCTTAAGATATGTGGTTTAGTGTAATGAACATAAATAGGAAAAGATATTTAATGAGGGCGGTGAAGGCTTTAACCTTTATTAATATGAAAAGCGGCTTTATTTTGAGACATCCAAAAATTGAAAACAAGAAACTTCATTTGGGGACGGAGGAAGTAAGAAACATGGGAGATTCATTTCGGCAAAAAGTACCTGGAGCAGGTACATATGGAATATGATTACGCCCTTGAATGTGTAAAGAAACAAAAACCCAGAATATACTCCTTCCATCTCAATAAAAAACTTTCCTTCTGTCTACCCGACTACCCCAAATATATTCTCACTTTCCCTTTACATTTGTCCTAAAATAAACTGTTTGCCTTCCCATTTCATTTTAAAGGAATGCGTGGATCACATGACAACATCTCTTCTAAAACTTTTGCAACTACACTTTTCAAAGTAGGAAATTGTTTTTGGGATGGATGGAGTATTTTTTTTAATTGAATGGATAATAGTTTAGTACTCCACAAAAGCACAATACATACACATCTGCTAAAGTGTAGTACCCATGCTTCAAAGCATACTCCTATGGAAAAAGCATGTTGGGGGAAAAAACACCTAATAAATTTCAGACATTAAAGCAATTACCAATATTTTTCAAGGCCGTAGAGGTTGCCTCTATTATAGAAGTCGAGGGACAGCTTTTCAAAGTCCTCATAAACATCGTCCCTGAAGTCCTTTTCCAAGCCATAACTGCAACGAGGAAAGAAATAGAGATTTGATAATAAGTAGTCTCAACATATTCACAAATTCTTTCGAAAATAAAAAGTGTACTATCCAAATAAACAATGTTGTTTTCACCGCATACAAAAAAGATAAATGCAGCATATAAAAAGACCATGGACAGGCTAATCAGCAATCGTACCTATAGAACCTAAAAAGACACTCCATTCCATAGTTGTAATTAACAGCAGCATCTTCTTGTGCCAACTTCCGAAATTCATTATACATAGAACGTACAAACATATTCCTTAGGAAATATGACCAAAACCTGTATAATGTATTCATTTCCTGCTTTGAAAAAAAACAAAGCAATCATGTATAAAAACTAAAGCAGAAATCTTAAAATTCAAAATACGCAATACATATAAGTATACAATTATAGATGTATGCTTCACATGGGCAGAGAAGAAAATAAGAAAATCAGGAATAGTATTAACTGGTTTTGTCATTCATTGTACTCTTATCATAACAAAAATGTGGTTACAGAAAGTACATAAAAAGCTTAAATGGCAGTGGGAGTTCAAGTCCATTTTTCCTTGTAAATAAATTCTTAATACAGAGTACTCTTTCTGTCTGGAATTGAACTTCTCACTTTCTTTGTTTATCCCTCCGGAATTGAACTTCCCATTTCCTTATTTGGCATATACTTTTTAAAGTAAATGACTTGTTCACCCTTGGACTTCCCTTTTTGTCTATCCTTTCTCCCACCCCAACTCTGTCAACCTTAAATCTACATTTCTTTCCGCATCAACTTCTTCCTTTAAAAATAATGGTGGGTGCTTCTCTGACGACATGGCTGCATTGCATCAGAAGTCCCACTTGACAGCTTCTAGTTTCAGATCGATCGTCGTCTCTTGCCTCCTGTCCATCCAATTTTTTCTTTCAAAAATTCTTTTTTTATATTTGCTCATTGATTCAATTAAGAATGAACAATCATGATGGTTTTTAGTTTTTTTAGCCTTATTACTTCATCCTCTGTCCCGTTCTTAATTTGAAGATGGAGAAGGCTGATATTCTGGTAACCATGCTAATCATTATCAAGCTCATTCTGGGAGGAGGAAACCAATTCCTAGACATTTGAGATATCAGTCCGGCCATTCTTGGTGGCTGGGTTAGAAACTAGGAATAATGGAGAAGGGTATTATTGGAAAGTCCATCTTTTTTAAGTCTCCTAAATATATGTGCCAAGTCAACATGGGAAGTTCAATTCCGGTCTCCGAACGAAGGGAGTACTATTTGCTACAAAGGCAAAAAACAAGTTGAACTAACATATGTAACCTCATGGATCGAGTGGATAAACTTTTCACTTTCATGTTAAAGTCGCATAAACGAAAACTGAAAAATAGATTATAGAATATTGATAAAATTGAGAAGTGCAATTGAACTTTTAATATCGATGGCTTTTTGCCTTAGCACACAAATAAAATCAAATTCATATTTACCGTAGACGTGTAGTGCACTTGTGTGAATCCAATAATTAGTTTTATAGCTTTACCATGTACCACAAGTCCACGACACTTCCTAGGAATTGCACAATTTAGGAGTAATAAAACTAAATGTGAATCAGATGATAGGAAGCTGTATGAACCTCACTGCATCCAATTCCAAGTTTCTTGCGCTCACCAAGACAGCGCTTATGATACTTCTTGTACCTAAACAGATTAAAAAACACTTTATTAGAAAGAAAGAGGCGCATACAGGCATAGATCATAATTACCTCCAATGTCAATTTATATGTCACAACTAACAACTATACCACCCCACCCCCTGATCCACTTTAGTAATATATACAATAGCTGAATTTTCTCACAGCTGCTGTGTGAAACCATTTTCCTGTAGAAGTTTATGACTTGGGTGCTGAAAAGGTGGAAATGGCTTTGGCATGGAACCAACAGGAGGACTGCTGCCTGAAAGATTGCCTCGAGGAGATGCACTCAACTTCGAATGCCTTGGCCTGGAAAACATCCATCAGTCTTAGAAAAGGCATGCACCAATTACAGCTATGCATGTATAACATTCCAGAAGAGGACACAAAAAGAGCATGTAATATTCTACTGGTGGGCATGGGCTAAAGCAAAAGTAACTTTTAGTTTTGTCGGAGAAATAGTAGCTTTAAACTCACCCATGACTGTCAGGAGGCGTAGAACCAAAGAAAAAGCCGACAGAATCACAGGGTGGACTTTCAGAGACTACTCCAAGGCCACTTCGATGAGTCCCATGATTTTTCAAGTTGCCAGTAAAAAGCCTCTGTTTATATATTGAGTTCTGTTTGGAGAATCCTTTGGACTGTCTCCTTCGAGAACCTGAGCTCTCGTGTCCTTCATAGCCATTGCTTTCAAAAGAATGATCACCAGTCTTTGATTTCATCAAAGAAGCTGTAGTACCAGATGAATTAGTACTCTCATCTCTACCTTCATTATTCGAGTTCAAAGATCTGCAATTTGACCGCTGAGCTTTGAGCTCCTGAAAAAATCCTATATATTATCAGCAAAGTATTCAAGTATCCAACTGTTGAAATTAAGGTTGTCCATAGAATAATTAAATATACACCTGCTCATAGAAGTAGAGGCCATCATTTATTGCAGAAGCAAGCTCATGAGATATCGGATTTGATTTTGTCCCAATGGTATTGGAATCTCCGTGAATTTGGGAATTCTAAACCAAGCCACAAAAGTCAAACAAAAATCTATGTCAATGAAAACAGGAAACTGAACTTAAATTTTTTCTTTTTCTATTAAAATTTTTACAGATTTATCAGGCTGTAGGGAAAAACTCTGCCTATATAATTATGTTACATAGCCGGTCCCAAGCCCGGATAAAAGGGGAGGGTTGTGTTAGGTCTCAGCAACCAATGTAAAACTTTGTTGAATCTTCATGACATGGATCAAACACGATGTTAGCTGACCCCATCTAGTGGGATAAGGCTTTGTTGTTGTAGGTAAAAATTCGTCAATGACAGTGGATAGATGCAATATGAACAGGATTCCATCAAAAAATGATCTGTCAAATGTGCTTACTGTACAATCAAGTAAAATCAAGTGAAATCAAAATTGCATGAAATTTGTGATAAATATCACATCTCTGGAAAACCTAAGGCAGGTAGAGTGCAATAGTGCAAACAATGAAGTAAAATTCCTTACCCTGGTAACAATAACAAGCTTTTCGATATTTTCCTCGTCATTCATAGCCATCTCATCATCATCATCAACGACAACTCTTCAGAGAACCATGAAAATGAAAGAATGACAGCCATTACAAGTAAATTTATAGGTTTACCAATTAACATTTTAGGAAATAATTGACCTCATAAGGAGAAGGTAAATTCATGCCAAATTAGACTAATCTAATAAGTAATAATCAATGTTTGAAATTGCGTATTGCGGTTCCAGGGAAGTTTTATTCCAAGGCATATTGCGTAAGCGTCAAGGCGTTATGAGGCGTAAGCCTCAATTTTAATGTTAAAGAGTAACCTATGCAAAAACACAGCATAGAAACAAAAAAACCACATCAATAAAGAAACCAAAGCAAATAAAGATCCACAGATTACTCTTTTTAAAAAAAGATTCCAGATTACTTAAACATGGAGAAAAGAGGCAGCATTTTCTCAAAACAAAAAAGGCTGGTAATAGAAAGGGTATACTGAACACAGGCTGGCAGATTAGCAATCAGCAAAAAAAATCTAAACAAAAAACGAAATAAGAAGTAAAAAACACCTACAATAATAGGCAGCCGCTATAGCCTCGCACACAGACTTAAAAAAATGCAGCAAAATTAGACAAAAAAATATAAAGAGACGAGAAGGTGGTAGGTGATGACTCAAACTTGATGAAGACGATGACAAATACGAAAAACAATGGTACTAAAATTAGGGTTATCAGATATGATCAGATCAGTTATATATGTTTAAATTTTGTTAATTGACTGATTTAACCTTAATCCAAAAAATTTGGTAGCAAATATTGCTTACGCCTCAAATCCCACCCCAATGCGTACACCATTTTCTGCAATCGATAGGAACACATATAGCGTATGGCGAGATACGCCATGTTGCGCGTATTATTTCAAAAAAAGAGTCAGAGGATGCATCATGGAGGGTTTCCGCCTCACCATTTCGAACATTGGTAATAATAAGATACATATAATATAGATGGAATTTGGAAGAAAATCTATGGCTTAAAAGTGACGTAGTATACCAGTAGAAAACCAGATAGCAAATGTAATACACGCAGGCTACTAAAGCAAATAAACAAGGAGTTTTTTCAAGGAAACAGAAAAATGAAACAATCATAAGAAATGTAGAGAATATTTATGAAAAATATATGGAGACAATATAGTACCTTCCTGTTAAAGGTACATCATCTTTTACTTCTGCTTTATGCTCAAATTCTAGTTCTTCGTCGAGCATGAAAGTGCTTGAGAAATCATTAGATAAGTCATCAATGTTCTTTACAGCATAGTCTGAATACCCCTGGCCTTGTTGACTTTTTACACCATCTGAGTCAGCACTTTCTTCTATAAAGGATGGTCCAGTAGACTCATCACTAGAATCAATTTTATCATTTCTACTAGATTGTGAAGTCACATCACCACCTTGTACATTAGATACTAGATCAAGAGCTTTTTGTGTTCCAACAACTACTAATGGTGGTTCAAGTGGCATTCCATGTGTTGGTGAAGTTTTCGTATCAAGGCTGTCCACTGTTTCTTCATTGGGCTCCTTGTTCTTCAAATCATGCACAACTTGTTCACCAGACTGCACCTGGGGACTCAAAACTGGAAAGGATGGCTTTTGATCGGGAACAGTTCGAACATATTTGAACCATTCATCACGCCTCCTAACCTTGTCACCCTGTTGAAATCATTCATGGAGGAACAAAGGCAGGGATAAATATGAACTTTAGCATCAGAAAGAAAATGCAAGTGAGAAAAGAAAGAAGTACAGAGCATGCCAGAAGGCAGGGAAAAAATTGACCTGAACTTCAATTGTAGTTGAAGCCTGCAAGGAATCCAGGATAAATGGTATATCTGTACTCATGCTTTTAACCTGAAACAGAATATGAACAATACCACATTAGAAAATACAGTTTCTTATGACCATCAATGACAAAGAAAAATAAATATGCAGCAAATCATAAACACAAATGCTACAAGTACAATTACCTAAACATATGGATACAATGAATGCAAATGATAACTCCAGAAAAGCACAAATTAATGTGAAAACTAAATTAAAACATACTCTTTTAAATCCAGCAATAATTGAAATTGGAACCCAGCCGTGGTTGTCCATCAAAGAAAGTAAGTAGTGGTCACTCTGCAAATTCTCATCACTGCCAAAAGGATGTCAATGAGTAAAAAATTAAAATGCTGTTTGAAATTTTAAGAGTAGGGCAACAAGTTAGATTATCTCCCAATAGAAATAATAACAAATAGCCAACATGAAAGTTCTTCATTCTTATCAAGATCCAGATATATCACATTCTCACCCTAAGCAAACAAAGCTACTTCCATCCTAACTTCAGCATCAAAGATGACTTTCCACTTTTAAATTTTAAATTTATAATTAAAATCTAAAATATCAGCAACCCTCCCCTTATATACTAAAACTACACTAAGAGACCACTTAATATAGCTGAATGGAATTCAGCTCAATGAACTTAACTGAACTGCTTGTGGTGTAAATTTGAACTACGCAATACTGAACTAAACAGTAATGAAAATAAGTTCTATTGAACTGCCTCGAACAATAAGAGTAAGTAGAAAACTTGTGAATCTATGAAACCCACCATATAAAATTTGATCCATTAGATTTGATTGAAAATTACAAGGACTGGACATGGATTAAAAGTTTCCCAATTCAAAGGTTATGTATTGGACTGTGGAAACTGAACACACATGTTTAACCATTTGTTTCTCTTATTGCATACAAAGTTATGAATTAAAAGTTATGTGCATTGATTTGTTCTCAAGTGATGTTCAATTTCTTTTGTTATTATGAATGAATGTTTGAATATTTTGAGTTCTTTGTTTTAGTCTTGTAATAAACATTGAATGAAAATAGTTTTTTTTGTTGGAAGAAAACTCTTAATTTATTGAAATGAATTAATTGAGCTTGTATTTTAAGTTTTTTATCTAACACGGAATGAATACCTTATTTCCCCCAGTTGTGGAACTAATTTCTTAGTCCTTACTCATTAACTGGGTTGGTTGTTCTACCCCTTAATAGTTAAAACAATAATTCAACTTGTACCCACAGATCATATTAAACTAGAAACTTCATAGGTTGTATTGAGGATTGAATTTTCTCCTAGTTGAAGTTCACAGATCATACTGTGGATAGTATCATATTCTTCTTAATACAACCCATGTAACTTAAGCAAGGAACTATTGAGATGGAAGCATGGTTATTAAGTCGTCGACTATGCATCCGGTCACTGGGAAGAGATGATTGACGCCAGCGACTAGCGACTAGAGTGAAGGACGGCAAAATCCAGATCTGAAAACCCTAACCCATGGAGAAAGTAGATCTGCCGCCACTACCGCAACAGGGAAGTAGGTCTGCCGCCGTCGTGGTCGTTTGTCGATGTTGTTGTGGTTGTCCATTGCTGCTGCCGTCACCTTAATTTACAATTAGTCTTTTCGTTACTTCTAGATCTCTGAGCCCAACTTTCATTTTACTCCCTATTTTTATTTTCTTTTTTTTTTTCTTTGGAAGGCCTAAGGATAGGCCCATGTATGTGCAATTAATACTTTGTACTCTTTTGAACCTTCTTTGAATAATGCTTTTATTTACTTCTAGATTTTTGTTTTCTTTTATTCTATTATTATTATTATTATTATTTGTGCAACTAAATTTTGTTATAAAAATGTTAGATGATACAGAGTATATTTTAAAGGATTGTGTTACTTACTATGACTTGTCAACTAATCATCGACTAGCCCGACTAACTAGTCGACTACTCCACTAGTTCCTTTGTCAACGACTTGACTCGATTTATCGCCTTGATAACCACGGATGGAAGCATTATTATAAAACAAAACAGACTTTTTGGTTGTGGCCTGCTTATTGGAAGTAGTATTTTAACTCTCAAAGATGACCTATTTATAATTTTATATGGCAGTAGTTTGACTCATACGTGCACAGATATAAACATATATATAGACATGTACATGCGCACATGAGTGCCTGCATATTGCACAAATGTAAAGACAAGTGTTTATATAACATATGACATAAAATATAGTCAAAACACGTTAAATACTTTATTGAATTTATAAGTAACAGTAAAATACATATAATATCACCTAGCATGGCCAACAGTACTAGTAAAAATTACAATAACTTAATAACAATAATATTATCAAGCATGGATAAAAATAACAATATTAATGATCATTCACCTGAAATAATACTCAATTTGCTTCATTATGCTAGCTCTCAGAGTTAGTATTGGTGAGGATGGCATTGGAGGCGGGAGTAAGTGAGGTGGGTAAGGTGCTCTGACAACACCAAAGGAAGGTGGATGGTGGAGATAGTATATAGGTCCTGGAGGTCCTGTATGGAGTGTACGGTAATACAGTATATAAGAAAATAGCAACATAGTAAAGCATTTTTATAACACCATAGTTGGGTAACAATCTGACAAAAGATTAGGAAACTAACAGAACAAAGTGTTCCAAAATAATACTCCAAATAGTAAATTCAGTTGCAATTGTGAACAAACATCAGCTAATTTATAAGGGCAATGAGAGATCACAAATGTTTGTTGGGGCTTTCTAGAGTGGTAAAGAAATGATCACATGAAAGAAAGATTCAATTTGTAGCTCAAAAGTGCCCACTTCTATATGTGCACCAAAGAGTATGTGATATTACCAAGAAAGTTTGATCCATCAACAAAGGAAGGAGCTGGACCATAAAATGGTGGTCGTAAGAATGGCCTTTGTCCCATGGTTGGTTGTAGCTGAATGTTATCTTTGGAACCAATTGAATGCGGAATAGGGAATGCTGACTTGGACTGCAAGTTGTGTTCATGCTTATTTGTCCTTCCCAAGAATGATTTGGAATCGTGGGGATTGTGATCGCCTTGTAACGATGGCTCAACACTACCTTTTGCTGGTGGAAGAAAAGGTTTAGTTGATATATTGGGACCTGAGTTAACCACATGACCTTCAGTACCAGGAAAAGTGCCTCGGGGACGCTGGTAGGGGTATCCGGGGACTTGAAAGTGTGGAACAGGTATCATGGGAGGGTAAACAGGAAATCCAGGTTGATGGTATGCCATGGGCACCGGAAATGGAGGTGCACCATTAGGCCTGTGCCTTGGACCTGTTTTCGGCTGACGTGCAGACAAGGGCCTCGGCAAATGTTTAGTATTGGCATGCCCCTGAAACTTCCTGTTCTCTACAGAGCCCTGTAAAATAAAATAACACATAGAAAATGTGAATGCAATTGTAAGCCAAAAACCTTCTGCCACTGAACATAATGATCACAAAAGTTAATGGGAGTAAGGTGGTAAACCGCACGAACAGTTAAATTTGATCCAGCCGTAACGATCACAATAAGTTAATGGGGGTAACGGGGTAAGCCACACGTAAAAATCACAATAGAACAGACTACAGAGGGCACTATTCATCACGAAGAAATAAGGACTATCAGTATATGGTAATGATCGAGAGGGAAATTCAAACTGACCACAACAGGAGGTGAAGGTTGAGAAGAGTCGACTGTCTTTCTTTGGGTGGGCGGAGGCAAAGACTTGGAGGAACTAGAACCAGAGTTATTACTCTTGCGCCGCTGCTGAGCATCTGAAAGCGCGGGCCAGGAATCAGAATCCGCTGCACCTACAGGAGACGAAATCTCACCAGGAGCTTGCGGTGACTTCCAGTGCGACTTGGGGGCGCCATTCAAACCCTGATGATCGTCTCCGGCAATCTCGATCTCCGTCATTATCAATTAACTCTAAATTCAGGTTGGTAAATAAAAATCCCGTGTGATAACTGAGCAGGATGAATCTTATTTCAATGTGAAAGATAAAGAACTTCGAAAGGGTCGGTCCCGGAAAAAACAACGGCGTTGCAATGCCGTAAACAATTAAGCGGCGGCAACTAAGCCGGCGGCCGCGGTCGGGGGCGGCGGCGGCGGCGAAGAGATGACTGAAGTGTATGTCAGTGCGAGAGAGAGCTGGTGTGTCTAGGGTTGTACTGTGTAGGTGTTCTTTTCCCGGACAAATTCTATGAATATTGACAAAGTCTGACGGTTTTGAGTCGGCCTTGGGTTCATTATGATGGGATTTATGAACTTGCGGAGTATTTGTGTGTCTACAGTTTGAATTTAGAGTTGCTCCTTATTTTAAAAAGATATATGCCCTACTCGGTTTGCAAAAAAAGTAAACTTTAAAACTCTACCATGAGGGTTACTCGCTTCGAATTTGGGTCAAAAAAAGTAAACTTTAAAACTCTACCATGAGGGTTACTCGCTTCGAATTTGGGTTCCACCAGCTAGACAAACAATTGAGAGATTAGTGATTATTTTGGTTTTGGGTTCAAAGTTTCAAACTTAGCGACGGGTTTGGCAAAGAAATGCGAGGGGAGGGATGAAACTTAATTGAAGAGAGAAAGGAGTGCGGATTTACTATTTTATCCACGTTCTTAACGAAAATGTTGTTATTTTCTCTCAAGGACCGAAACCAGGTAAGCAACCGGATGCCTGCCCTTTGAATTGTTCATTGAATAGTTTAAAAAGTATAAGTAAAAAGCTCACTGAACACAATAAATTCAAATATATTCAAAATAATGAATCAACAGCTACTAATGTTTTTCATTTTTGATCAAGGGATAATGCCCAAATTCAGGTAATATTGATAGTGTGGAACTAAAAAATCAAGGCAAGAGTAAAGGATAAGTACATAGCCATAGATATAATGAAGACGAGGCACAAGAAAAAACCCATGTGGTGGTAAGAGTCCGGAAAGGGTGTGGCAATATTGGAGAAAGACTTAGTTTCCAATTTCTCATTCACTTTGATTTCGAAGTGAGCAAACAAGTCCTGCTCTACTCTTGGAGGTCGTTGAGGGGGGGGATTCACTAAAAAGCATAATTTGGAAACTTATAATATATCTCCTATTACTTATGACTTTGGTGAATTGTTTAGGTTAGCGTATCCTAGCTGAATACGAGATATTTCAATCACCATAATACACATCAAGTTCGCAATGCACTTAACCAGGAAAAAAACATTTGAAAACACATGAGTTCTTGTTTGGGTAAATCTCTAATCACACCAAGTTTAACACTCAAGTTTGACACCACGTGTTTCACACAAACACATAGGCTGTCTGTGTGGCTCAGAGAAAATATCTATGCATGTCTGTCAAACACAGTGTCAGATTTTGATGTTAAATTTGGTGTGACTATAGCATGTTCCTTCTTTTTTTGTTACAACATAACTACACACAAAGTACATAGTGTGGTACATTAACCATCTGAACCGTTTGTGCCGCCAGATTTGGGTTCTACAATCCAACTACGCACGCGCAGCTGAGCATCTACAACCTGGAGCACCATATGACAATGACAAAATGAGTACAATGAATTACTGCCTTCGCTCTCTAAAAAGTGTCTTTTTTTGCAAAACAGTAAGAGTATTAAAAAGTGACCGACCGCAAGAGATGAAGCAATAGTTACCTGTTTGTCCCAATCTGTTCTGAAAGTGATTATAAGCAACACAATCGTCTGTACGAGCGTACCAAATAGCATTCCAATCCAAACGCCCTGCAACACAGTTGAGAAAGAGCAATTTCATACTTGTGTCTGTTCACTGTTGTTTTCCTATAAGTAAAACTTGAACTCAATGGCTATCTTTGGAACTCAGAAAGTGGTAGGAAAAGGGGAAAACTAGGGGAGTATTTTTTTTAATGTTTGGCTTTGCATTGACTAATAATCTTAAATTCATATTAGATATGTTTGGGTTTTCAAAAATAGTATCTTATCTTTCCCTATTAGCCACTCACCTTGACCTGCAAATTCAGGACATAACCAAGAAGGAGGCCAACCGGAATCCCAACCAGGTAATAACATCCAATGTTAACATATGCCACCGTACTCTGCCATCCAGCTCCTATCGAAACTCCTATATGTAGGAATGTAGCACAAACCCATAATCATCATCATCATCATAGTATGGTGTGTTTTGATTGTCATGAGCAGACAATAAGGGTGGAAGGTTGGTGTACCAGAAAGCACAGGCTGAACACTGTTCAGAAGGACAGAAACTGCTAACAAAGGTGATAACTGATCAACTGCCTCGACCACTTCCTGACTGTCGGCGAACAAGTAAGCCAGCCTCCCGCGAAGGAATAGCAAAAACAGAAATATCACTAGTCCGATGGTGAAGGAAGATAGCAAAACCACATTGATTGTTAACTTGGCAGCCTTTGCACTTCCCCTTCCCAGCTCATTCGCAACTCGCACGCTGTAATAAGCCCCCATGTCATAGGTACATCAGCATCATTCAGGGTAGCTCAAAGCTTTTTTATCTGGGCTGATGTAGGGTAGCTTCAATGGATAGAATTTAGGATGGGGTAGTGGTCTCTAGGGCTGGGTCATAAGACACTTGGGCTGAACCGTATTTAAAAATTGATTTCAATTGATTATCTAGTTCAACTCGAGATCTTATTTTATTAACCCATTATTTTTTTCCTTCAAAGTTCCGATGTGGGACTCTAAAAGAAATAAAAAGAAGTTACCATGCTGCAGCCATGAAACCGAGAGATATCATCATTCCCCACCCGCTCATGTTGAGGCTGCAAAAGAATAGATGCATCATTGTCATCGTGCAATGAAAAACTGAAGCTCATATGCATTCAAATCCTAAGAAAAATGTCAGGGAAAAAAATGGCTAACCATATAGACAAAGCATCAATCTGAATCTTAGCATCCTGCAAGTTTCCTGTAAGAAGAATCAATATCGAGTTGTACCAGACTTCAAGACTGCCACCAAAGTGAAATAGAAAATGCAAACTCAGAATGTTTGTTCTTAAGAAAACACTCAACATTTTGACACAAGGTTTTGACTGAACAACTCAATTTTGGATTGAAGGATTACAAATCAGTTTTGAATATCTTTCATTACATATGGGCTCACCAGACCATGGCACCAGCAGACAAGGAAAGCTTGATGACAGGCACAAGATCCTTGAATGCCATGAACGAAAAACCAGTCCAAGTTTCTCTGCATCCTCCACACATGACATACAAAAGCTGACCCCAATTAGGGATCCAGAATGCTAATATAGTAGAAACCATGGCACCCGAAAGTCCACATTTGAGCTTCACTGTCAAGAGCCAGGACAGTGAAATGTGAATCGCCAGCGTGGCAGCTGCGAGGTACGAAATGAAAAAGTTCTTGCTCTGTGCTTGTAGGTACATTTGACAGGTGAACGATACAATGTATGCATATGCCACCGGTATAAACCAATGGGAAACGGTTCCTGCCACTTGCGCAATGTCTTCATCTTGCCCCAGTGCTTTAAATATCGGGGTGGTGAAGAAAAACAGCGGCACGAACAAAGTTGTGGTTGTGGACAAGACAATCCATGATCTTTGGAGATATATTCCCATCATGTGATACTGCTTTGCACCAAATGCTTGCCCTAATAGTGTTTCCAATCCACTCGCCATCCCCAACTGCACATACAACATAAACTCTTTGGTTATTAGATTCTCAGCTTAAAGAATCCTTTTTTACTTTACAAGTATTCTATTTAGCAAGAAACATGCTAAGAGTTAAGACTAAAAAAGACTTTTTAAAGGACTGTCCTACACAGCTTACCAAAACTCCATTGCAAAACCTGAGCAGTACAGTTTGTACCAAAGCATAGGCTGCAAGATCAATAGGGTCAATGTGGCCAATAAATGCCTGACTGATGACACTAATCCCAAATGTTGAGAATCTGGTAAATATTGCCGGGAAAGCCACGACCGACACTTTCTTCATCTCTGACCATATCTTCTCCCCTAGTCTTGCCTCCTCATCACCACACTCTTCAAAATCTCTTTTGTTTTTCAATAGATTTTCACTGATGTCATGATGATCAGACTCCATCTTAGCAAGTAGAAGAGCTTCCCTTTTTCTGTCAATTAGCGAAGAGAGATTTATGCAAAACCGTACGAATATAAAACAAACAACATGAACTGGATTTGATCGTTAAGATATTTCGGTACCAAATATGAGCATACCCAAGGTTACTAAATAAAGAAGGAATTGCATTATAAACCATTTCAAATTATTTCTATCTAGGACTGGAAGTGTAAATTTGCATAATTAATAAATACTCCATTATTTCCTTCCTATTGGGGACCAAGAATGCACACTCATGATGTTAATGTGATTTCTTGAGTTGGATTCAAAGAACTAGTTACATGTTTGTGGTTATTAAAGTGAACAATTTATTGGGCCATCTTTGTATTTATATCTCAATTTAATGAACAATTTTTCATTAAAATAAATACGAGTAGAAATTATAGCTCCTCTTATCTAACGACCAAAATAACAAAAGAAAAAAATGAAACGTGTACCATATAAGTGTAATCCATGATGTTTTTTCATAAGTAGTACTAGATTATTACTCACAATTCAAGAAAAGCTGCATCATTAAGTTTCTTCAAATCTTCATAAAGTAATATGGAGTGAAGATTAGGAAAGAAAGCCAAACAGACAAAAGATAATTGGTGATCGGAGCTCTATACTCCCTAATGATTGTTTTAAAAGAAATTCTCCCTAATGATTACTCCATATGACAATTAGCTACTATAGGACAATGAATCATTTGTCGTTACGAGAGTGGACCGAGTGGTGGACTTAGTTAGGCCATGTTCTCTTACTAGTATTTTAAGTCGTGTCATGCATGGATGAAACGATTTTTATTATTTTATATTTTTTATTTAAATATCATTTTTCAAATATCACACAAAACAAAACATCAACCCTAAAAGTTAGAATAATGATAAGACATACTCCCTCCGTCCCACAAAACATTTACGGAGTACTATTTAGATGAATTTTTGGTCAAAATAGTTTCACGTTTTAACCATAAATTAAATATAATCTAAATAAAGAAATGTTATAAAAATTTGATATATCAAAACTAGATCCTAATATGAATCCAATTATATTAAATTTATACGGAGTATTATAATTCAATATACTTTTTTCACAATTTGTAGTCAAAGTGTGTAATTTTTTGATCAAATACTATTCAAAATGAGTAATGTTTTGTGGGATGGAGGGAGTATAACATTTGTTAATGAAATTTTTACACTATGCATTTGAAATTTAAAAGTTAGTCTTTTTACAAACTTAAACATTTTTTGTGGTGTTATAAAGATGTTCAAACACACTTAGGCTCCGTTCCGTTCAAACACACTTAGGGAGATAAAAACCGTCATTTTTATAAACGGGGTACCGTAAGTACCCAAAAGAACTAGTGTAAGTAAATGGTGTATAAGTAATTGGTGGCATTTTAAACGATATATATATATATATATATATATACATATATACATATATACATACATATATATATATATATATAATATCCATGTATGTATGTATATAACATATTACCTTTTTATCCAACATTAGTTTTGGTACATGCTCCGTATTGTTAAGGTGATTATTTAATTTAGTGATTTTTTAATAATTTACTTTTTCCGGCATTTGTAATTTCTTCACCCTTTTCCCTTTTTTCTAGATCTTTTCCGCAGGCTTACGCCACATCCTTTCCGGCACATAGTAATTGCCACATAAATTGCAGTTCTAGCAGTTTCAAATCAGGAAGTCCCGCTGATCTCCGGCCTTGGAACCGGAATTCTCCGCCACAGGGAAGACCACGAGCAAGGTAGCGATTTCGTAGTTCTGAGGCTCTTATCTGGGTTATTGCATTCTTGTAATCTTTATTGCAGCCTGGGGTTTCTTCCGAATCTGTCCCGTTAATTTATTGCGGTTATTTTGCTGCTGTTTGTAATAATTCCAGCGATTTAGAGAGGTCGGGATTAGTTATAATTTTCTTGTTGCAAGTATCAGTTGTGAGTGGTTTAATTCAATCCTATGGACTATTATGGTTGAAGTGTTAAGTGATTTCTAAGAGACATGATTATTCTAATACGGCTTGCAATTTTAATTTTTGTAGCTATTGGGTTGTTGCCGAGTACACATTCATTGTGATTGAATCTTATTGATTTCTGCTCTTCTCACTTTTAATGTCATCAGTGTACTAAAGCTTTCTTTTTTGGTTTAGGGTGATAAAGTGTGTAGGAGCATTGTCAATAATCCATGGGGACTGAGAACCCCAATCGACCAAATTTTCCGTCAAGACATGCTTCCACACCTTTTTCAGCTCCACAAAGTTCAACCCCTTTCCAATCACCTGGACCTGTCGTTGGGGCACAAACATCCAATTTTCAGCCTCCCCCTCCCACTTCTTACTCATCTGGATATGTGGCTGGATCAGAATCTTCTGGTTTCAGACCTATGGCCCCAGGGATTTCTAGTTTTAATGACCCATCACGTCCACCTCCAACGCCAGCATCCTATGGTCCCTCAGCTACTACCTCTCTCCAGCGTTATCCAACCCCGCCGTTTTCTTCAACCTCCCAATTTCCATCTTCCCCGTCATCAGCTAGACCTGTTTCAGCCCCTATTTCATCGCCTCCAATTCCCCTTGCGGGTCCTCCGCAGAGCATGAGCACTTCTCAGCCGAGTGCTGCGGTTCCTCAGTCCCCTAATGGTCCAAATTATCCAGCTCCTATGCGTAGCTTTCAGCAATCTATGCCTACATTTTCATCATATTCTCCGGACAGACCCATCTTGCAACCAGGTTTTCCAGGATATCCTAGTCAGCAAACAACTGTCGTTTCACAACCTCCAACTGGGCAAGCTACATTCTTTCCTTCTCAACAAGGAGGATATATGTCTGCACCACCTAGCTCTTTTCTTTCACAAGGAGGATATTTTCCACCCAATCCAATGACCCCTTCTGGTTCTGCACCTCCCATACCTCAAATGCATGGATTGGTAGAAGACTTCAAATCACTTTCTATTGGGTCTGTTCCAGGATCTTTTGAAACAGGAATTGATGCGAAAGTTTTACCAAGGCCTCTTGAGGTTGAAGACAATAGGCAGGAGAGCCCATTGTCAGAAAAGTTCCCTATGAACTGCAGTTCTAGGTATCTACGGCTGACAACCAGTGGCATTCCAAACTCGCAGTCTTTAGCTTCAAGATGGTATTTATCTCTTGGAGCTGTTGTGTGCCCTCTTGCCGAGGCTCCTGATGGGGTTTGTATATATATTATGATGCTTGCGAATTGTTGTCAGTTTAAGTTTTCTAGTGCATTTCTCATCCATACCTAATGAAAATGTTCCTCCACCAGGAAGAAGTTCCGGTAATCAATTTTGCCACAACTGGCATTATACGTTGCAGAAAGTGTCGCACCTATGTAAACCCATACGTGACATTTACAGATAGTGGAAGAAAATGGAAGTGCAACATGTGCCAATTGCACAACGATGGTAAATATCCATATGTTCTATTTTAACTATTGTTTTTCTGCACTATCAAGAAAGTAATGCATATTCCTTAATTCAAGGTGAACCATCTATATGACTAAAATGCCCCTATTGTTATTTTCATTTACTGTCTAACATCTATGGATGGAGATTTGTAATGATGAACAATGAGCAATTAATATTCTCCTGACAACCTGAAGTGATAAAGTGAGAGACTGAGAGCGTGAATAAGTGATAGTTAAAAGAGAGCAGCGAGAGTAACAGTTATGTAGAATGTTTTTTTTAATTCACAAATACTGTCTTTTTATGGTTTATGGTGTACTAGTTCATTTGGAAATAGCTCATATGAAAGGACATGCTTCTTATATTATTGAGCATTTTTTAGCCATCCTTAATATTTTCTATTTTTTCTTTTTCTTTTTCTTTTTCTTGAACATTCAACTACTTTTTTTTAAAGGTTCTAAGTTCTTGCTACCAAATGACTAATTTCTTCACCAGGGCCTTTGCACATTTAACTATATTATATAATATAGATGCATGGGTATGATAAACTGCCAATAGTCAAACGGCTGAACTAAAGTTATCTTCAACTAGTACAACCATGTTGTATTTGGTTATAGAAGCAATTTCTGATGCTCAATTTAGATGTAAAATAACTCACTCCCACTGTTGTATCTTTTGTTAACATTATAAAATATACCCTTTCAAATGTTGTTTAAAAGTATATTTAGCCTTACTCTTGCATATCCCTTATAATATTGAAAGGGAAAGAAGGAATTCTATATTTCCTTTTTCATGTCACAGGGAGAGAGGCTGATGCGCTCGAAACCGGCGGAAGGTGGGTATTGTTTTCCCAGGAATTCTTTCGTACGAATAGGCGTAGGGATAAGGTGATTTAGAGACTCACTAGTTTATGACTTTGACACCTCCACAAGACCCGCCGTGAAAACACCAAAGCTGTAGTTTTACAACATACACGTTGAAATTCTGACGAATTTCGCGATCAACACGGGACCAAAATAATAACCCACACATGATTACAAAACACACACACTTTTCATTCTAATTCAAGATGTTTTACAAATAGAAATAAAAAGCTTATTTAGGGGCATAATATAAATTTATATGCATAATTTAACTACTTATTTAAAATAAATGAAATACTAAACTTCACGGAAGGTGCAAATATCACAATAAAAATCCTATCAAATTAAATTATTTGATCCTCTTTGATCTTTTCTTCCAACCCCCATTTGAAGCCAAGAGAAATTAGTCTTCAATTCCAATCTTTCCTCTTTAATTACCATTTAAAGACAATGGTAATTATCTCGGTAATTTTTTCATAAAAGAATCACATAATCTTCCTTGGCTTCTTCCACCAACCTTGATCTTGAGATAGCGACCAAGATATACCTTGAAAAGATTTTAAATATATTTGGAAAATACATAATTAAAATCAAGCCAAAGTAGGAAATTAATGGGCAATTTCTGGAACTCTAATTGCCCAAGAATGGTTGACCATTCTTCCCCCACGGTTCAGGTGATGGACAGCCATCCTTCCAGCGTTCTGACCCTGCACCTTGGTAACGTGATGGTCGACCGTGCCTCGGATTGGCGCTCGTTGTTTCGGAGGTCTTCATTGGTCAACCGTTAGCTCCCGACGATCGACCATTTTGCGTCAAGGAATTTCAAGAATTTATCCGGGTAACCTATTCGGTAGTCTTAATATTTTTTCGGCTCCTCTTCTGAGCCTATGCCGTAAATCAAGTAATCTTGATTCACATCAGAGACTAGATAGCAACTTATTTTGAATTGTTACAACTGTGCACACCTAATGTTGAACAAATCCTTCAATTCTAGGGGGGGAGGGGTGAATTGAGTTGTAGAAAAAATGAGAATTTTTTGCAGGATGTTTCTCTCAAATACCTCTCATGTATGAAATGCTCAATCACTCAAACACCAATTAAAGATGGAGTGAAAAGCAATAAAGAACACATGATATATAATGGTTTGACTAACCTCCGTGCCTATATCTAGTCTCCAATTAATGGTGCCCAAGATTTCTACTAACTTACCTCCAAACTTAACTGTGTTTGGAAAACCTTACAACTTGAGAACTTTGAGTGCACAAGTCTCTTATTTTTCACCCAAGGATTCCACACGTCAAGAATCTCTTCCCACTTGAAGATATCGCACTTCAAGTAATTGTAGAATATTGATTCTTCAACAATAACCACAACAAGATAAATGACTCTCCTTCTCTTTTACAATAAACAAACCAAAGGCTCACTGGAATAACTCTCTAAAAGAGTAGATTACCGAAATACAATGATGCTGTTAGAATATGACATTTACTTTCTCTCAAAGACTCAAGCAAGCAGGATATGAGCTCAAACAATAAGATTTTGATAAGGATCACTTTGCTTGAATATATGGAGAATATATGAAAAAATAGGCTTATGAATGCTCTTGTTAATCAAAGGATTTTTGCCATAAGTGTTGTACTATGTTGGCGGTGAAAGGGCGATAAGATAGGCCAATAATATTTGAAAAACTAGCTGTTTTGATAGTTGAAACAGTCTAGTATTTGAAACTCCAATATAGTATTGGTATACTGAGAGTAGTTTCTAGCGCGCTTAAATGCTAACCAGTATTTGAATACTTCCCCTTTTTGACATGATAAAAAAGTTATGGGCAAGAAGATACAAACTCAAGCTAATGTATATCGAATGGTCAACAATAATAATCAAATAGTCAAATGAGAGAGAGAGAAAACATATTCCTTTAAATGTCAACTAACATTTCTCATGACGTAGTAACATCCAACTAACATTCTAACGTTAACTTACCATTGTTCAACTAACATTTGGGTTTCTCAACAATATCTTACTGACATATGTACAACATTTGTTTCACAAGTCAACTTTTATGGTTTTGTATTGTACTCCCTCCATTCCTTATTGCTGTTTGAGTGTCGCTATTTCATTATTTGGTTTCACAAATTAGTGTTCACCTTTTATTTTATGGTATTTTTCACTTTCAAATAAGTTTTTCCATCATTTCACACCATTCCTCTCCTCAATAAATAACTTCATACAAATTTATACCCACTTTTTAACCGCACTTAATTTATGTGTAACAGTGTAAGTCAAACTGCGAACACTAATTATGAACAGAGGGAGAATTATATTTTCTATGCTATTCTGTGCTGTGCTATGCTATATTACATTAAATTTATGATTGATGATACTATGGTAGGAAGCACCCATCTTTAGTTTTTTTTTGTCTTTTTTTTTGTTGAGGAAGCACCCAGCTTTACTTGTATTATTCTGTCCAATAGGTTATCTGTTGAACTGTGTATGCTGATTGGCAAGTCTCCGGCTAATTCGGCAGTTGATTGTTCTAGTTTATTTATTTGTTTGTACATTAATCATTTGCCTCATCAATTTGAACTATTTGTGCAGTTCCTGGTGATTATTTTGCACATTTAGATGCCAGTGGCAGAAGAGTTGATCTTGACCAGCGGCCTGAGCTCACTAAAGGTAGTGTGGATTTTATAGCTCCAGCTGAATATATGGTCCGACCTCCAATGCCGCCGTTGTATTTTTTTCTCATTGATGTATCAATATCTGCTGTTAAAAGCGGAATGCTTGAGGTGAGGACTTGTATTTCAAAATTCTGGATTACTTGCTTTTATTACTCAAGTGCAGGTGTTGCACCATCATGTGCATTGTGATATAGCACTTAGCCCTATATGCAAAGTTCTTGCACTTGAATTCATACCTACCGGAAAAAATGTTGAATGATGTATTTCAACTGTGAATGTCTTACAGGTGATAGCAAAAACCATCAAAAGTTGTTTGGATAGATTGCCTGGATTTCCTAGAACACAAATTGGGTTCATAACTTATGACACTACCATACATTTTTATAATATGAAGGCAAGTGGCGTTTTCGTGTAATTCATTATTCTTTGAGATGCTTCAAACATCTCAGTGTTCCACTATCTAAGTCTTTCCCTCTTTCTGCCAGTCATCTTTAGCACAACCTCAGATGATGGTTGTATCAGATCTTGAAGACACTTTTGTTCCATTGCCAGATGATCTTCTTGCCAACTTGTCAGAATCTAGAGCTGTCGTAGATGCATTTCTCGACTTCCTGCCTACAATGTTTGAACATAATTTAAATGTGGAATCGGCATTTGGTCCTGCCCTTAAAGCTGCATATATGATTATGGTGTGCAAATTCCTTAATGGACTCTACACCATTCTTTTCATTTACTAGTTGTGTGGAATTGTTTAGTCTTTTTTTAGTTGTCTTCAAAGGTATAAATACTAAAACTTGTGTTCCTACTGCCAGAACCAACTTGGTGGTAAACTATTGATCTTTCAGAACACACTGCCATCACTGGGCATTGGCCGCTTGATGCTGCGTGGAGATGATCCTCGCCTGTATGGGACTGATAAAGAACATATGCTGAGAATACCAGAAGATCCTTTTTATAAACAGATGGCTGCTGATTTCACCAAGTATCAAATTGCAGTAAATGTATATACATTTAGTGACAAATTTACTGATTTAGCGACATTAGGTAATTTCATTTACCTTTCAATATCCAATCTACACATGTATACGTACATACAGATACATTACACACAGATTCTTCTCCAATGCCGTACCATATTTCTATTTTTGGAAGAGATAAGTGTAGTTAGCTGATATTTGTATTAAGTCCCCTTAGAGCTCCTAAAAATGTAGAATAGAGTGCATTTATAACTCGCTTGGCAGTTGGCTTCTATAACTAGCTCAACGGGGAATGCTTAAGCACTAACTATGTTTGGCTTGACCTATAACATGCATCCTTGTATATGGACTTACTATAAAGACTTCACATCAATACAATATATCCTTCTTATAGTTCACAGGTCTACAGTCTTTTTTGTCTACTGTTCTCTCAACTAATCTAAATGATGTACAACTGCACATACATTGGTAGGAGACAGGTAAACTGTTTGATGGAAACAAACAGAAGACAGATCTAAGGACTAGAAGCTCAACACTTTGACACAACTGAAGATTATGTTTGCATAAGTTAACAACGTAGAGCTAAACTAACTGCTACAAACCCTACAATTTTATACGGAGTATATTGTAATGTCAGATCTTAGGCATATTCAGTTGTAGGTTAGGCTTTTATATTTACAATTTTTATGGACTTTGAATTCCATTTTCTGTTATATATACTTGCATTAGCAGGTAACTACTTTAGTTTAGTGTTTGGTGTTTGTTATTTAATGTCACACTATGCAACTATAATCATAAGATGATATCGTGTACTTGTATAGGGACCCTGTCAAAGTATACTGGCGGTCAGGTTTATCATTATCCAAGTTTCCATGCTTCCATTCATCAAGATAAATTGAGGCATGAATTGGAAAGAGATTTGACAAGAGAGACGGCCTGGGAGTCTGTCATGCGAATACGATGTGGAAAAGGTCAGGTTTTATTTTTTATTTTTCAATCCTGGTCCACTAAGCTTACAATCTTTTAAAATTAGAATGCCATTGCAGATTTTTCCTTCATAATCTCTCGAAACAAAAAAAACTAGTTTTTGTAGTGAAAACCATAGAAGTGGGTATTATTGAGACCCCATGGGGAACATCTTCTCAAAAACAAATCTGCAGCACAGATAGAATTTTAGTTCAACATGCTTTCATTTGAAACTAATTGCATGTTTTTTTTTGTTGTTCAAGGCATTCGCTTTACAACGTATCATGGTAATTTTATGCTGCGATCCACTGATCTACTAGCACTTCCAGCTGCTGACTGTGATAAGGCTTATGCAATGCAGCTATCACTCGAAGAAACACTGCTAACTACCCAGACTGTGTATTTCCAAGTTGCTCTGTTGTATCCTTCAATCCATATCAGTTACTATTTCCCCTAGAACCTTGAAGATCGTACTTTCCTATCGTGCCAGCTACATGTTTAATTCCCAAATTTCTGTCCTCCATAGAAAAATATAAAGGTGTACCTTTGCGTGTAACTCGGGATAGATTTCTTCTCCCCTTAGGTATCAAATTTCATTTGTTGCCCCTATATCCCTTCTCTCAAATATTCGTGAGATAGTCTGACTAGTTATAAAGAATACTAGACTGATCATCTGCCTCGAAGGAGTCAATGACCCTTGTGTTGGATCTAAAGACTTCAAGAGCATCCCTGCGATGTCGGAAATGTGATATCGTGGGCAACAAAGATATTATACCTTCTTTGGTCTCCGACGAAAGAGAACAGAGTAGATGGGTTCAAGGACTAGGGACTTGGCATAAAATCAAGCACAGAGTTTTGAAGCAGTTTCTTTCCATATATATTTTGTGCAAATATCAAGCTACAGATGATTTGGAGGAATTAATGAGCCTCTTATGGTCTCTAATCATGATTTTCAATTAATCATTTTT
The DNA here is from genome assembly GCA_900332095.2 of Cuscuta campestris. Taxonomy (NCBI): domain Eukaryota; kingdom Viridiplantae; phylum Streptophyta; class Magnoliopsida; order Solanales; family Convolvulaceae; genus Cuscuta; species Cuscuta campestris. The sequence goes on along the minus strand of OOIL02005153.1, from coordinate 621,029 downwards.
GCATGCACCATCATAGCATTGCTTCTTTGTAAATGGAGGGAGTGAAGTGAAACTGTGGGGAGGGGGGGGGGGATGAAAAGGATAAAGCGACCACTTGTCAATTGACTGGATTTTTACTTTTTAGATATGATGACACTATTTTATGGGTTTATGGTTTATTTAATTTAAGTCCCTTGAAGTTTCTTTAATAATACAAAGATACACATCATCGTCTGGAGAAAGGCGCATTAGGGTACACACAGCTGCAGCACCTGTGGTTGCAGAGTTAGGAGAAATGTATCGCCTTGCTGATGCTGGTGCTATTGTTTCTTTGTTCAGTAGGCTAGGTATGGAAATAACTATCCCACTCCATGCCATTGTTTGTTATTGACATTTCTTTTTGCTCTTATGTTCTGAAAATGATATTTTTGTGCAGCTATTGAGAAAACTCTTTCCTCTAAATTGGAAGAAGCTAGAAATTCAGTTCACCTCAGAATTGTTAAAGCCTTTAGAGAATATCGCAATCTGTATGCTGTTCAACATCGACTGGCTGGGAGGATGATATATCCTGAATCACTGAAACTATTGCCTTTGTATGGACTTGCTCTATCTAAGTCAACACCACTACGTGGTGGTTATTCTGATGTTCAACTTGATGAGCGCAGTGCTGCTGGATTCACTATGATGGCATTGCCTGTTGCAAAGTTGTTGAAACTTTTGTATCCTACTTTAACCCGCATAGATGAGTATCTTCTGAAAGTAAGTTATGGCTGTTGTTTGATAGGGTATATTTTAGTGTGCCCCACCTCCTATAGTTAATGCNTCTTTGTTTCTTGTAGTCCAGGGGTAATTGATATGCCAAATGAAGCCAAATATCTCCAATATAGCCAATCCATGCATTTTTTCCATAATAAAATGAAGCCTATTTAATTAGAAATTTGCACTCATCAATATAATAATATATTACTTTTTTTTATGGATGGTAGTAGCATTTCTGAAGCTAATCACGTGGTTTTTGAAAGTTACAGATTGACATAGTTGCATTGGACATTTGGACAAAAATTTAAGCAATAGTGCAATGTTTACAAATGGTTTAGATTTTTTCTGTTAGGACATTTAAATCAAGAATCAAAATGTTGCTGGGATACCTCAGGCCTCAGGCTATACCTTATTCATGGTCATGGACATTCATTAAACTAAAGACCCCCCCACCCCCACACACACACACTCAAACAACACAAGGAATACTAACGACATCTTTCACATGCATATCTTTGGTATATGTAGATTCTTCGTTTAGAGATTCAACTTTTGCCTCCATCTCTGATATTCTGAATCTTGTTTCGATCTATGATTTGCAGACATCTGCTTCTGTTGAGGATTCCAGGAACATGTTGAGAGGGCTGCCACTTACCATAGGTAGTTTGGAAGACAGTGGACTCTATATCTATGATGATGGCTTTCAGTTTGTTATATGGTTTGGAAGAATGCTTTCACCTGATTTTACCAAGGCTTTACTGGGTGATGATTTCACTGCAGACTTTTCAAAGGTAGGATTCCCATTCTACCCCTCCGTCCCTCAAATATTTTCTCACTTTTCTTTTGTCTTTCCCAGTATAAACTTTCCACTTTCCCCTTTCTGTTTTTTGAAAGAAATATGTAGCTCATAGTATTTCTCTCTTCAACACAAAATCTAACTACATGAGTGCTCTATGCTCTCTATGCTTTGCTAGTTGCCATTGTCAATATATGTGCTTCTTGAGTCTGTGCTTTCACATTGTCCTTGTCTCTGTTTTTACTTTATTTTTGTTAGAGTGCATCCCACATTGGAAGTCCAAGAGTAAAATAATCGATATATAAGCTCTTGACTTGAACTAACTAATTGATTGGATTCAATCTTTTATTGTGGTTCAGACCAAGTGTCTTATTACCCAATCCAGTTGTCCATACCCCATCCTAAATTTTATTATGGTATCAAAGCAAGTTTTGGCCCACCTCGTTTGTCAAGGTATCCGTCTAGACGTTCATTCCTAGCGGCCTGTTAGTCTTTAGCTGAGTTGTCCGTATGGAGTATGTACCCAACGGCCTGTGGCCTATTTAACACGATTGCTCGTCTGGAAGTCCATACCCAGCGGCTCGTGGTCCTTTAGGTGTTGGCGCTAAAAAAAAGTCAAGGGAATGGGAGTTCATTTGCAAGTGGTCAACCGGTTAGATTCAAAATGGTCCGGTTGTCCACTTGAGGGGGAGTGTTAGAGTGCATCCCACATCAGAAGTCCAAGAGTAAAATAATCGGTATATAAGCTCTTGACTTGAACTAACTAATTGATTGGATTCAATCTTTTAATGTGGTTCAGCCCAAGTGTCTTATTACCAATCCAGTTGTCCATATCCCATCCTAAATTCTATCAATTTTACTCTATCTATGCTTTTTGTATAACAGTCTCTCTACTTCCAAGTAGGGATAAGGTTGCGTACACCCCCCCCCCCCAAGAGTACACACAGTCTGCCCCTACTCCTGTGGGATACTACTACGTAACCTGGGTTTCTTTGTTGTTTTTGTTGTAACACAAATTCTAACTACACATTTTACATTTCAGCACTTTTCTTAATCTCTGGTAAGGTAAAGTGAGAAAATCATTGTGGGACGGAGAGTGTTTTTTTTTTAAATTTTATCCCTTTTAATAAATCATGTTATTGACTTTAATGACAAAGGCATGGTTGGGAAATAATGTTTCCCACATTTTGTGGTGGAATTCAGTTGGGAATTCCCTACTTTTGAACAAAATACAAAATATCATAACATGTTGCTTATAAAAAAGTTATCCACTTTACAGAACAGAAATGATTTATTTTGTTTTATGTTCAGCTCTGAAGGTTATATAAGATATGTGCTTATACTTCCTAACATTGAAAGCGCACACATATCCGCATTAATGATCATTTAGTGAATCTATATCTGACCTGATTTTGAAGTACAAACTTGGTTATTATGTGCATTGTTTTTTATTTGTTTTCCTTCCACTTTTGTAAAATTTTCCCGACTTGCGAACTTTTTTAGGCTGTGTTCATTATTCCAAAAATCTTAACGGTAAAAGAGACACAACAACAACAACAACAACAACATTACCCCAATGCCTCAAGGGCTCCCGCCTGTTGCATGGTAAGAGGGGGGGGGGAGATGTACGCAGCCGACCCCTATGTTAAAACATAGAGCGGCTCAAAAGTTGCATTGACTAACCACTTCTTCACTATTAGAAGAAGCACAAACAATAAAAAGAGTCATTTTACTTTATTCCATCATACCCCAAAGCTAAAATATGCGTAGTAGTGAATCTTTGTCTCCATCATTGATAATGAAAAAAATAAACTGTAAAAGAGAAACATGATGAATAAATGGCATACATGAAAGGTTTAACACCCCCTGAACCGTGAACTACCCCCCTGATCCCATCCCAAAGGATTATTACTAAAATTCAAAAAATACATTACAGTGAATACTACTTCTATATGAAAAGAGAATCTCACCATAGTTATACTTTGCAAATTGGCAATTGTTGTCTGGTTGTGATTATTCATTATGTCTTGATGGTCAGGTTTGCATTCGTGAGCAAGATAATGAAATGTCAAGAAAGTTAATGGGCTTGCTTAGAAAGTATCGGCAAAGCGACCCATCATACTATCAGTTACCTCACATTGTGAGGCAAGGTGAACAGCCCCGAGAAGGCCTTTTCCTACTCAAGAATCTAGTTGAGGACCAAATGGGTGGTTCAAATGGCTATATGGATTGGATTCTTCAATTACACCGGCAAGTCCAGCACAGCTCATAAAATACAGGTAACAATGACACAACGTTTTAGAGTTAATCCTGAGTAGCTTGTTATTAATTTGTACTCATAAGTCTTAGACTTCATATTCACATAGTTTTACTGTGCACTTTTTTTCTTCTGTTTTTGGGCAATACACTAATACGGTAATACCCCAATAATTTTTTAGTTACTCCTGAAATTCAACGCCTGAACTCTTTGCTGCCAAGTCCTGATATACTTTCCTCAACTTCTCAATCTTCTAATCGGTGTTTTGGAGTCACCTGAGGAATTGCCTCTACACGGTCAAGCATGGAGCTATGTATTTACATGGGAGGAACAAATCTGGGACCCGCGTTCTTGATGACGGAGTTGAGACATGAGGAAAGGGGCAAAGGAAAATAATGAAGGTAGCCTGTGGCCTTGTAGCAAAACTTGTTGTAGCTTTCTGTTCTATATGAAACCCCCCATTATTCTCATTTTTTGTTTTACTTTCATGGATGGCGATGCCTCCAAATGGAAATCGTTGCGCAGTCATTTTAGGTACTACACACATTATATTATATACTATATATGCGGAGTATTTGCACTTCATGGAGTTTTGAGTTCAACATGTTTTGAAGTTATGTCTTTTGTAGAACATTTAAAAGGCAATAAAAGCTTTGCATTTTGAAAATTTGTCAATCGTTTAGAAATATCAAAATAGAAATATGAAAAGAAATTCTAGACTCCATCACGGGCCTGGCTTTGCCTACAAAGTTGTGGGCTTGACTTGGTATTATTTTGGGTATGGGCGGTAGAAGATAGGGTGGTCTGTAAACCCATGTGTCGGCCCAATCTGAATGGATATTAATATGAATAGTAGAGTTTTGCTATTATGGTACTAAAGTTCATATGTGAAATGTAGATTTTTCACATATTTGGCATGTACTCGTGATTGAATCTCTTTATTTTTACAATGTTCAATACATATAATTCTTTCTTATATTAAGGCCTATAAAATGAGTGTGGATTCTAGAACTACGCCTGGTAAGTAATGTAGTATAACCTAAAAAGCATAAATGTTATACAGATTTGAAATGGTATAATTACATCTTAAAATGAACTCAATCATATAAAATTTAATTTGTAATTAAGCATATTATTTATCAGAATTTGTACTAAGTTTTTAAAATTTGACATGTGAAGTAGGACAGAGTTTTTTAATTCTGTAAAAGTCATTTTGATTTATGAATGGGGTGAGGCTGTCCTGAAGGCCGAGGGTTATTGTGTGACAGGTCATGAAATTTAATCTATTAGCACGTATTTATCGTGACACATTCTATACATGGCCCCTATTAGTATATATGATATTAAGATATTTTTTAAAATGGTCCATTTTGAAGGTTGAAGGTATCCCTATTAACTTAATTGTTTTGTTTTCTACCCTTTCTCTGCATGAAACCCTTCTCCCATCCTCAATTACCCTTCGAAACCCTAATATCAACATTTATCTTCATCGTAGAATTGAAAACTTATTATCTCGCACATGGAAATTTGAATGGAGGATCCTAACAATGTAAATAAAGGCGTATCTGAGGATGGGGGAGAAGCATAATTGAGAGAGGTTGGGTGGAAAATTAGCTTTTTAACTCTGTATATGTAACATGTAGATAGACATGTGCAGATAGAATCTAGGCTAGACTCGGGCCGAGCTTAACACTAAATAGTCATTTGTATGAGAGGGCTGGCTTGGCGTGAACCAAATGGGCTAAAGCTATGCCTATATAGGTTCATCAAGGCGGGTCAGGTTGCCTAGGCTTTCAGGCCCAAAAATGGCACTAGGTAAAAAAATATGTCAAATAAAATAGAAATCATATTTGATAATAATATTACAACGAAGAAGAGAGTAATAGACAACAATAATCCAGCATGACCAAAAACAAGAAGAAAGTTGTAATAGTGTTACATATGGCTAAATATAAAATGAAAAAGTAATAGGTTATTGACGACACACTAGAGACACATAATTTAATAGTATGATTTTAATGTTTTTTTTTTAAAAAAATGGCCGGCCATGCTGGCCCCAATGCGCCTATCTTAATTCCCATATTTGCCCATATATATAAAAACTAGTATTTAACCCGTGCAACGCACAGGGTTGAACAAAATTTTTGTCGCTTCTCTAAATTATTTTGTATATAATATTTTTAATGAATTAATGAAAATATATGTAATGCGTTCTTTAACATTATAAACTTTAAAATCAAAGTAAAATAAATAATTTAGCAATTAATGTTTGGTAATGAAAGTTTATATATATAAATTTAAAAATGAACACCTCAAATTACCTTTTTTAAATCTATACTTTTGGAAAGACTTTAGAGTATAGAACATTTTTGATTTGGTTGCAAGGATTTTCATTATCATCTAGAACTAATATTATTAATCATATTTTTTCTTTTTCACTCGTGAAACAGCAACATAAAGTTGATCATGACTGACCATGAGTGAACACTGATTTGGTTAAAAAATTATAACAAATGACAATGTTTGACCTCTACTTTTGTTAATAGTTATAGAAAAACATATAACTATTGAGAATTGAAATCTCTAGAACTTCATGAGTACTCATAGATAAGACGATACCAAATTCTATCTAGGTATTTCAGCCTTTTCCCTAACTCGATTTTCCGAAACCATAATTGCACTCATAACATTATTTCATAACTCTTCAACGATTAATCTTGTATCATTACACAATATAGATGTTGGTTAATGTTTCTTAATAATAAAATCGTACCCCCTTTTTCAAAACTATTTTGTTGTTTGAGATTCTCGAACATTTGATTTTATTCAAAAACTAAATGGTTATCAATCATCACGAAGAATCTGCATCGATCTGCTTGGCATGAAGAATCACAACTCAAGTACTCTTTTTTCATCACTGGAAATGAGAGACATGACAAATTAATTTATCATTTCAACTACTTCAAGAGTTAGTCCTAATAGTGTCATATCCTCAAAAAAGAAAAGTATTCATATTCTCTAATATGTTCAGATAAGTGAAGTCCACGTACTATACTCTTGAGAGGAGAACTTGTGTCAAGAATCAAGGTTTCGGGAGAATCTCAACATAACTATCTCGTAAAATGCACTGTAAGAATATTATATTCTAATATTCCTACCTCCGTCTCTGAGTATTTGTCTAGTTTTAACTTTTTTCGGTTAATTATTTTCAATCTTTGACCTATAATTAAATAAAATATATATTGTATTTTAATTAAATAAAATAATATTTTGAAAATATTTGATATAATAATCTAATAAAACTCCTTTTGTATCAATATCTAATATCATTTTTATTTAATTTGAAGTCAAAGTTTACCAATTTTAACTAAAAAAAATCAAAAGTGGGCAAATACTTATAGACGAAGAGAGTATATAATTAAGTCATGTTTCATATGATTAAAATTGGTTCAAATAAGTCACGTCACAAATAATTGGTTCAAATTATTTTTAAATGAATTGGACAATAGTTAGAAATTTTGATTAACTTTATTATACACCACATTTGAATTCTGATTCAGGGGTCTATTTTGATCATCGTAACTCAAGATCTTCAATTCTTGCAAAATTTTTACACGCGAGACAACCTTTTAATATTGAAAACAATTAAAGATTGAGATTTTAAAAGTAATCTGACACGTAATGGAGATTGACCCATGTCATGCATGACAATTAATTTGCTTCAAAATATAAAGAATAAACACTTCATAACAAAAGTATATGTAAAACTTTTTTTAAATTTGTTACTACTATAAGTAATAAATAAATTTACAAATCGACAATAGAATCGAAAGCCAATTGAAAAAATTGGGGGAGTGCGGGGAGGAGAAAATCTCAAAAAGAAAAGGACATGGAAACCTAATACCCTTAATTATAATTATAAAATTAAGTCAAAGAGCATTCCAAAGCTAGCTACGGGCAATAGTGTCTGCAATAACTGGACTTTCTCACTTTGTTCACTTCCAAACATTTGAAACCTGCAAGATGTAAACTTTCTCTTCAAGAAACAACTATTAAAGAGGCCAATTGTAATAACCTTGCATTCCTCTCACTTCATTTCTTGAGTGAAAACCTTGAAGTTGGTAACCTAAGTTGACTACAATGTACAATAACAAATTGCAATTGTCTAAGAAACCATTGTACATCACCCTTATGCTTTCCACAACTCAAGAACAAAAAACGTATAAGTAAATGAGAACTATATACTCCGTACAAAAGTTCTATAGCATCGACACTTTCATCTCCCAACACATGTACCGATCATATAAAGCTGTTGTATGCCCATAGAAGATCAAACCATAACTATGCATTGAACTATTTATAAGCCTGGGAGTAAACTCTTTAGTTGTGGTTCCAGCTTCATAAGTTTCTCTCTTTTTTCTATAGCAACCAAAGTAGTGCACATAAGATTAATAGATAACGCATTTAGACAAATGTTTTTTTTGAAAAAAAAATATATACTTTAAAAATCCCCCCCAGAAAGCACAATTAAAAGGGAATATATAAAAAATAGCATACTCACTTAGAGATGGAGGTGGGGGCAAACCATTAGGGAACTTAACCTGAATCATTTAAAGAAAATTTAAATGAAGATCAATTTATAAACATGACTTACTTACACACATCACATAAAGCAGTGATGAGACCTCAAACCATTGACAACTTTAAAACAATAAATCAACAAAGTTGAAATAAACTTACAAAAAATTAAATTTTGTTTCATATTAACCTCATAATTCTAAATATATTCTAATATGTAGTCTTCTTTACTTGTACTTTAAGGTCTAAACAGCAAGAATAAAAAACAACAAACAACTAATGATGCAAAATGGGAATATACATGTAATCATAGAATAAGAGTAAATAAAACATCAACTGAATGTTTAATTAGTTAGTCATCTTAGGGAGTAATCGAGTTAACAAAGAAAGAGATGTCTAGGTTGCTATCATTTGGGAGCACTTTAAAAAGTGTTGGCATGGATAAGGCCAGTGGCCAGAGAAAAGCGAAAGAGGATCTAAACCTGTCATTCTTCTTGGCGCTTCTTCGCTTTGTCTTCTTTCTCGATTGACTCAACCTAATTGATACAAAACTGTCTTTTTTGGTGGGGGTGATTATTTTCTCCAACTTGTTACTGGTTTACATACTGATTGCACTTTGAGACTTATCTTCATTGATTAAGTTTGGAAAAAATGATAAGGTTAAGGACATTTTCATATGAAGCAGAAGCATGTTTCTGATTATTATTTACAAAGTATGTGACCCCTTGTCTTAGTACAGGTGTCGATTTCTCCATTTCTTGAAAGGTGTGTATGGGGGTGTTTCCATGGCTATGTGATTCTCTCCAACCATCAACACAATGACGTCTAGTCTCTTTAAAACCCTATGACTTCAAGGACCATACGCCTTCCCCAATTGATTCCAAAAAATGGAGATCGTGGGATTTGAATATTACCCAACAATATTGTTTGTCATTCCCTCCCGATTGATTATGGTTCACTTTTCGTGTTAACAATTTAAAAAAATACCATTATTTATTGTCAGCTAGACGTCAAAGGAAATGTTTAAAATGGATGGAAGTGTCATACCGTAAACAGATCAGGAGCATAACGGGCTACGGTGGTTTTTTGATCATCCTAACTTGTTGGAGTTCCGTTCACTAAGACATTTCATCGAACAGGTGGTGACTCTTCTTTTGCCGTGCAAATCTACAAACTGAAAAGAGATGGGACCTGCTTGGGACCTTGAGGGTGTACAATAACACAGTATAACTAAAACAAAGTAGAAAAGCAAAAAACACACTACAAAGTGTGACCTCCTATGTGTAAATAACTTCTGTAATGTTGGGGTGAAAATTTCTCTCCCAACCCTATAAATTAAATTAAGTTTATGAAATTGTAGAGAAAACCTGTGAAGATGATCAAAAGTACATATCAACCCTGCACTGTCATCGCCTGAAACTGTGACCATCCGTCTTACCACCCTCGTCGCCATGGACACCAGCCTCCATGAATATATTTCATAAATCACCCCATAAAGCACGATTAAAAAGGAATATATAAAAAATAGCATACTCACTTATTTCGTCAATCTATCACACAGTCATCGTTATCCATTACTCCTACAAAATTGATGTTTGCAAAAGGAAAAAGAGAAATTTTTCATCAATCGATATCAATTTTATCAATCACAATCGGAGATCATTACCAGATTTTGCAGATGAAGGAATTTTGCCGGCCAAAGTTTGCAAAAGGAAAAAGAGAAATTCCTTTTATTATCAATGAGAGAATTCCTTTTGCAAAAGGAAAAAGGAAGTATGCCGGCCAACATTATCAAATCAGAATCGATGTTTGCAAAAGGAAAAAGAGAAATTCCCCCAAAATTTCGTTTTGGGATTACGACCGCGTAACAAACGGCTTTCTTCATGAAGGTTCCTCAAGCTCAGACGGTGCCATAGCCGGCGGGCGAAACAATAATTTGGGAATAGGATCTGAAAAAATTTGGATCTACAGGACAGAGATTAAGAGCTGGCAACGATGTAAAATAAATTCTTCTTGATTCTTGAATAATTGATGCATATGATTTTTGGAAACATACCTTGTTTTGAAGCTTTGAGAATTTCGGATCCGAAATACATTTCTCCACGAAATTGCACACTTTCCTTTGGCTATACAATTCCTTTCCTTCGGTGAAGAAATCAAGCGGAAAATCTGAGATATTTTTGGAGAAGAATCAGCCACGGGTTGATGAGATGAAGATTTCCGCGTGGAGAAGCGAAGAAGACGGGCTTCTTTTTCGATGGAAAGTCTTTCTCTATTTCCTCTAAGAATCAGACGCGTGTATTGTGACGTGTCTTAATAATATAGCTCTTCAATTGCCATGTGTCAAAATTCTAGGCCATCTACTCTCAAATATTATATTAAATGATTGGGCTAGGCTCGATCTGCCTATGTGCAATCTACATGTATGAACGGGGCAGTCGCCCCCAGTCAATTTTTTTACTATGTAATATATAGCATTAAAATAATTTTTTGTAGAGAATTAAAAGAACGACCCCGGCAAAAAAATAGTTTTCCCCCACTGATAAAAGAAAATCTTATTTTAAAAGTAAAAAATAATCACTTAAAAACATATACAAGTAAAAGATTTGAAATATCATAATTACATTATGTTATGATATATTCTATATTTTATTTTTCTATTTTAAAAATTATTTTTTATTTGAATACTTGTTTGAGATTGAATTTATTTATTTTTTATCATTATCAAATGCTTTAAAAAAATCGGGAGTGCCACCCATGAACCCCACTATACTCTTTATTGTGCATTTGCCCCTAGTCATATTTTTTTCTGGATGCGCCACTGCCTATGTGGGTCATTATTGTTGTCCATATTCACCTATTTTTATGGGCGCACTGAGCTAGCTAGCCCTTTTTGCACAAGTCTACAGGTAGATAACAACATGAGTGATGAAAGACTAACTGTGAACAACGAAGATGACGACAATAACAACAACACCAAACAAGGTCAAATATTATATTTTATTGGATCATTTTTAGTTATGTTAGTATTCACTCATGATCAACTCTATATTGTTGTTTAACAACTGAAAGCAAAGATATGATAAAATGTACTCCTTTCGTTTCAAAAAAGAGTTTCCATTTTGACAAATTTAAGAGTGTATTTTGTAGTGGATTTTTTTTTAACTTTTGTCCTTGAACATGATGGATAAAAGTAGAATATGATGAGAAAATTAATACTGAATAGAGAAGATGTGATAGATAACGTAATATATAGTTGGAAGAAAAATAACTTTTTAGTAAAACGTATAATAAGTATTTTGTGGATAGAGAAAATAATGAAAAATGACGGGGGTTGTTGCAACTTTACCAAAATTATTGTATATCTCAAAGTCTCAAACTCATTCAAAAAATTGAAGTCAAATAAAACTTTTTCATGTTTACTTTCAATTTTTTTAAATAAAACTTTCATGGGTGACTATTAGGTTTCATACTAACATTTATTCACCTTAATGAATTAAAAATAATCTTAATCAAACATCGTAATATGATACGGGAAGAATCTAGAAGGGATGGAGGGAGTAATGAAAAATTAGTTTAATCCTACTCATCACACATGTTAAATGCTAGGTTGACAAAAAAAATAAAATTTGATAGAGAGAAACTAAAATACATGTAGAACATGGAGAAAGTAACAAAATAAGAACTTTATATTTTAAATTTCAAAATAAGAGTTACAATGGCAAAATGTCAATATACAATACACAAAAAACTACTCTCTCCGTCCCAAATTGTTTGCAACGTTTCAAAGAACATGTAAAATATCATCTTTTTTAAAATTATTTTATTTACAAATTGGTAAAATATCATCTTTTTTTAAAAATTATTTTATTTTAAAATTACTTTATTTACTAATCACCTAACATCCATAAAGAATACAGAACAGATCGTTGTTGAAGGCAAGCTGGCAGTAGCAGAGGTGTTGGTTGAGTTTTATCAAAAACAATTGGGCAGATCTAATCCAACTGAAGATATTAATGGAGAGATTATCAGAATGGGAGACTGCTTGACAATTAGACAACAGCTGGAGATAATTTCCCCTATTACAACTGAAGAAATTAGGAAATGCATGTTTGAAATTCCCAATAATAAGAGTCCAGGTCCTGATGGATTCATCATTGATCAGGGGATGCTTGAAGATACATCCAGTGAAGAAAAGAAGGAAGATTATCTCTATTTTTGCAGCTACTGCTTATGCGATTTGGAAGACCCGAAATCAAAAAAATTTTCAAGGAAAACATAAAACAGAAGAGGAGGTTTTTAGGGAGATACTATATCAAGTGGGAGTTTATTTGGAAGGGAAGAAAGTTTAGGAGTGTTATCTGTTTTTGTGCTGCTCCATAATATGTCGTTTTAGGAGTAGTCTGGGAGTTTTTTGTCTTTGTATTGTATGGTGAACTTTGGTGATGAAATATATTTGCTTTCGGTTCAAAAAAAAGAAATAAAAATAAAAAATTACACTGTTCAAAAGCACATATAAAATTCTACAAAATAAGATGCAACAACAATATTTTACTATATCAAATACTACCTCCGTCCCGCTATATTCGTCCACTTTTGACTTTTGGAAATGTTCATCTAAGCACTTTGACTCATCAAATTCTCTCAATGTGTAAGCCTAAATATAGTCATGCGTGATCTTGTTTGATTTGTTTTAACATATAGATTATTAACATATAATTTCTATAATTTTTTAATATACAAATTACAAGATAAATGGATTAAAAAAGTACATTGAATGGTGTGCAAAAATGAAAGTGGACAAATACTCTAGAACCGAGGGAGTAATCAATCAGAATGAGTAAAAAACAAAAGTTATCAAGAAACTAAACTAATAACTGTAACATTTTTTTAGAGTTGAAATACATGTCAAATTAACACAGAACAATTATTCATTTTAGAACTAAAAATATAAAAGATCTTTTTTAATAGTATGTGTGTTTTATTCTTAATTTGATGAGGATGCCAATGTACGAGGGAATAGTAAATGAAAACAAACTGTGGTGTGGAATAGTGGAAAGGAATGAGGTACCGTACCGCACCCTTTCGGCCGCCCCACAGGCCACACATTCCATTTTATTCTTTCTTCCACACAAGACGCCTTGCCTATTTCATTCCTTTCATTTTCTCTTTTTTCCTTGTCCGTCCGTCGTCTCCCTCTCGCTAGCTAGCCATGGCGGATCAGCTCACAGACAATCAGATCTCTGAGTTCAAGGAAGCATTCAGCCTGTTTGACAAAGACGGAGATGGTTAGTGTTCCTTTATACACGCATATGTGATGTTCTCTCATGGCCTCTATATCACAACCCCTTGTCCATGTCTTGTTATTCTTTGACCTACTTCCGTATTATCTTTCCTGCTTATCTGATTCCGATCTGGGTTTGAGATTCAAGTTGAGATTAAAATGAAATAAAATCATTATTGACCTAGAAAGAGTTTTTTTCTTCCTTCCAGGAGACTTAATTCATTTAGGTTTTTTTTTTTAAATGTAATTTCCTTTCATGCTTTTGAGAGTTGTAAAATGATATTGAATCTATGGTTGATCTATTGGGCGTGCTTGGTAATGATTTGTCTGCGTTAGGCTCTTTTGTTTGATTATCTCAAAATGAGTTGTTGGTTCTGGTAGATGGATTGATGCAAATTCATATGAATTTTTTTCCCCCTCCATCTATGTTTTGGATCAAAGTTTTCTTGTTGCAGTGCAAAACATTTAAATGTGATTGCAAGAATTAATGGATTCCAACCTTAACAAGGGTTACATAATAGTGACCTTTGTGCCATAATTGGCAGAGAGTAAGGATCCTCTTTTGAGATTTTGAGCTCATGCCTGTATTTTTCTATTAGTGGAGTTGTTTAATGTCTGCTAAATGTAGAGCCTCATAAAAATTCATAAAAAGTTTCTATGTCTGTTTGTGTTAGTAATATTTTTCCTATTTATGTATAAAACATCATTGTTACATGGAAGAGTTTTGATGACGGCTTATCATAGCACCATAATTCTATAAAATCATGATGTTATTTTCCGCTTATCCTATATTTAGAGTGAATAATGTTTATTTCCAAGTGTGGAGCTTGTTTACTATATGTCTCACCCCAAGAGCAAATGATGTGTACTTCCTATGCCACATTTATGCAGATTATTATATGTCTTAGAATCTTAGGTCAGATATAATATTAACTTCACATGCCAGGTATGTAATAGTTGATCCCCGGATTTTTATACTCTATATGTTTTTAAATAATTGTCACTTTTAGGTGTTTCGTTCATATAATAACATGACTAGAATACCAAATACTGTTCACTCATTAATGTCTTATAGATATATAGAGCACTATGGTGCTTTAACATTTGGAAAATGACAGTTTTGTAATTGATGTCTAATGTATATTCGGATGTGTAACCTATTTTAAAAAAACTTCTCTAATGTAACCCAATAACCCATCACATTTGAGCTGAGGAAGTATGTATTTACTAATATGCTATGGGTCCTTTCCGATTTGGGGAAATTACAAGTGAAACAGAATAGCAAGAAAAATGGAGAGGACGATTAGAATACTTCCGAAATATGGATGGAAACAAAAGATCGGCTCAAGAAAAAGTTTTTTTAAATAGCTATTCAAACCCATGCTAAGAACATAAGCCTTCTTATGAGAAACGAGCCTTACTTGATGTTGACTTGTTTATTTGAGAAAGCCTGATCTCGATTTGATTCGGGTAAGTTAACAAGCTTAGCTTAGCTCGGCTTGGGAGCTCGATTTGGATTCATAATTAAGGCATAATTATCACTTAGTTCTCATGTATACCTCACATTTACATATGAATCTTGTTTTCAAATGAGTTGTGTTTGAACATGGTTCTAAGCATGAAGTCTTAAAGAGTCAAGCTTGAGCCTGACTCGAAGTAGGTTTGAGTCAAGCTCGAATATGTGATACTTAGGCTCAAGTTGGCTCAAATTGGTGTTATTAGGATTGCATCTGGATCATGGTTAGGTTCAAAACATTCTGCACTCAATTAGGATTGTCTAGTCAGATCGTAAGATCATGGATATCCAATCTTTGAAACATATGTGCTGGGTCATGTCTTGGATGATCAGCCCAAATCCAAGAAGGAAATCCTACTCTTCAAATGTATGAATCATCAAATCACTAGTCCAAACGTCACACCTTTTCACACTTCTTTTCTGTACTCTTCGCCTTTGAGCACTGCTCATTTGTTATCTATCTTGGGAGTTGGGATTGTTGGACCTACTATTGGTGAGTGCTTGACAAACTGGTAATGATTAATCTTCTCTCTCCTCTTCATCTCTCTGATTGCTTATCTTTTTTATTTCTTCTGAGTCAACACTTGGGGTACATTTTCTTTTTTCTGTACTCCCAGGGGTAAGGGTACATACATCTTACCTCACCCAACCTTACTCTCGAGTGAGATGTTCTGAATATAGTTTGATTCGGTTTTCCCTTCTTTTTTAGTTTAATTGGATGTACCTCTCTACTCTTATTCATTAATAGTTTATTATAATTATTATGGAACTATGAATGAGATCTGACTGAGAATTTTAAATACAAACTGTTATACGAAGTACATCAGTAGATTTTTTTTAACTTTTGCATATTAGCTAAAAAGGAGGAAAACATACCAGTATGTACTTATAGCTTAAGATCAGATTAATTGGGCTGTTGTAGCTTTAACTGTTTAGAAACGGTTCTGTCCAACACCCAAACCTTTCTTTGATGATCACACTTCTCATGCCCTCCCAAAGGCCACAAAGTCTATAAGTAGAACATACTTTAAATGACCTGTTTGCTATGTGTGCTTATTTTGTTTTCTATTTCATGATTTTTTTGGTCTTGTTTTTATGCTTGTATGAATTCCATTTACATTTTGGTGGAAGGTAGAACCTATATTATCTTATTCAATGCTTAGAAGGGGATTGAAAACACGAGACGAGAGGCATTGTAGTACGAATACTCCATAATTTTCCACATTTAGTATCATGACTATTAGGTTATTTCCACTTTAGGTTCCCAACTTTCATTTTTTCACATTTGTGTACGACCATGGACTGTTTGCCACTTTTTGATCATTCCTTATTAGTTACCCAACAAAATCACTGGGAATTTATACATAAATTGGCCAAATAAGCGCTCGGAAGGATCCAATCGGTCTCAAGTAACCAATAGTCATGCACAAAATTTGAAAAGAGTCTGGGGCGAAAAAATGGGTACGCAGAATAGTCATAGGACCAGAAACTGAAAATGTTGTGTTAGTAATTCTAAACTGAACAAGCTTTCTTTCAGGATGCATTACTACAAAGGAGCTTGGAACAGTTATGCGGTCATTGGGACAGAACCCAACTGAGGCTGAGCTTCAAGATATGATCAATGAAGTTGATGCTGATGGGAATGGGACTATTGACTTTCCAGAGTTCCTTAATCTCATGGCCCGTAAGATGAAGGACACAGATTCTGAGGAGGAGCTGAAGGAAGCCTTCCGGGTGTTTGACAAGGATCAAAATGGGTACATCTCTGCTGCTGAACTTCGCCACGTCATGACAAACCTTGGTGAGAAGCTTACCGATGAGGAGGTTGATGAGATGATCCGCGAGGCTGATGTTGATGGGGATGGTCAAATCAACTATGAGGAATTTGTGAAGGTCATGATGGCCAAGTGAGAATACAATCAACCCTCAAACTTAATCTTTAGACCGACGTAAAAGAGTGAAAAAAAGAGTACAAAGAAGGAAAACAAGGGCAGATAAGTTTGAGATTTCCAATTTCTTGCTAGGAACCATACATTGTTTCGGTGCTTTGCATGTTTTCCCATTCTCATTGTTTTCAAAATGCTACTTACTTTTCCAGTATCGTGTTTGCTACATTCCTTGATTTTGTAGTTCTGGTTCTTACCGACTACTTCTAGTGTTTCTTCCCTAGTATGACTGTATGAGCATGCCATTGGAGAACTTGCTTGTTTTCTTCATCAATGACATTTTTTGTCAACATTCTGATATCTGCTCCCCCACCCCCACCCCCACCCCACCTGGCTCTCAAATGTCATGTGGTTAAACTTGCTCCCCCCTCTCCAAACATGCACATGCCGCTTATGCTGCAACATTGGAAGCATTATGTATGCTTGTTTATTAATGTGGAGAGAGTTGATATCATCAATCCCAAACTTGATATCATATCACCAATTGGCTAAAGACGAATGGAGATAGGGAAAGATTCATTGTTTGAAGGTGTTGAACTAGTCCCACCAATTTAAATAAGAAAATTAACATATCATTAATAATAATAATACTCATCAAATACATACTCCATGTATATGATGCATGTATGTATGGGTGCATTCTAATTAAGGACAGTGATAAATTAAAGGGTGTTTATTGATTACTTGTACAGATTTAGACAGAACAATGTTTCAGGAAGGAAAGGCTCAGAAAAATACAAAGGGAGTGGGAATAGAAGAGGAAGAAGAAGAAGGCGGAAAAGAGATGTTCCCTTGTGTTATCCCTGCCGCTGCCTCATTCTGTAACCTCATATCTTCCCCATATATCCATCCTCAGATTAATTCCACATTAACGTGCTCCATAGATACACTCAAATGCGTGGAAGTCTTTCTTTCTTTCTTTTTTTTCAAAAAAAAAGGAACACTTACTCACTCCTATGTATGAAGTGTCTATATACTGTACATGGTCAATTATGAAACAAAGGTAAACTAATAAATATATTCCTTGTGTTCTTGCTTCCACGCATTTGTTTCGAAAGAAATATTATATCCCTGGGACTACTAACTAGACCGGGCAAAACAGATCCGGAATCGATTACTCGAACCAAATTATCCGAAACCAAAACCGAAATAATCCAAAAAATGAAGATCTGATTTATAACCAAAAATCCGAAATGATCCAAACCGAACCAAAACAGAATTAAATAATTTATATCCGATTCAAATCCGATTAGATCCGAAACCGATCATGTCCGAATCGATTAAATCTGAAATCGATTATATCCAAAACTGATAATACCCGAAACTGATAAAACTCGATATCGATTGGAACCGAAATCGATAATATCCGAACCCGATTAGAACTAAAATCAATAAAATTCGAAACATTGTTTGCCTTTCAATAAGCATATTATATTTTTAAACTTTTACTTTTATTTTACCATTTGAACTAATTACATTACTTGTTCATTTCCTCATAAAATGGGTTACCATCTTTAAAAACACTACCAACTATCATGCCTTAAATTTATTATATTTAGAAATTGAACAGAAGTAATACATATAAAATATCGGACGAATAAAGTGAGCCAACTATATTATTATTAACACAATAAAAGGGAATAAAATATTTGAAAAATAAGATGAAGCATCAGTTGAAGAAAATTAGGTCTAAAAGTTGAAGGTGAGTGAGAAATGGAAATGAGTTGAATGGTGGCGTAAGAAAAGTGATTAGGTTAAGGAGGGAAAGTGAAAAGGAATGGGGAAGACTTTGAGCTTTAGGGAGGAAGATTAGACATGAAAAATTATGTCTTTGCTTAGATATTATATTAAAAATACAATACTAATTTTAGTTTTAAGTTACAAAATCTAATTAAAATAATCTTATTTTGAAAAAAACTCCCTCCATCTTAGAATGAATGCTACGTAACGCAAAACAAAGTAAGATTTTATGTTTTTTAAATTTCTTTTATTTAAAGATTGGTATATAAATAAAAAAATATTTACATATTCAAAAAAATATGTCATAAGTTTTACAAAATAAGAGATTACAAGAATAATATTTTATTTTATCAAATAATCAATGATAACGCACAAATAAATGAAATTCCATAACTTTTTAATAGTGAAGTGTGATATTCTTTTTGGGACAAAAGGATTATACGATGAATTGTATGGAAAAACTAGATTTTATCCTAATTCCATCCATTTACGATACATTTTATTGGTTTAGGAGTTAATTTGATTAGTTTCAAACCAGTTTACTCAATATTAATCAACAACGTTAGATATTAGTGTTAGCATTTTGAGAAGGGTCTCTAGCGATAACATTTAGTGTTATCAATTTCAAATTTGATCTACACCATTAAATTTAGGTGTAAAATTAATTATATTTGACTAAAATTTTATCTAATATCAACCAAATACACAAATAATTTATAAATTTTGCACTCGGTTGAATAGAATTTACTTAATTCCACCCAATTTCATTCAATTTTTACCAAATTGTATTCAATTGGAGTGTAACACTATTTGAATTTATCTTTTATCTTTACTTTTATAAAATAAATATATTAGTATATGTGAGAAAAATTTGATTGATCAAAACTAAACTTTAAAATAAATTTAATTATATTAAATTTATATCATAATTAAATATATATTTTTTCATAATTTTTAGTCCAAATTTGTAACATATGACTAGAAAGTCAAAAGAGGAAGAGTATCTTGGGTGGTAATAGTATAATTAGAAAAAATATAAAATAACATGAGGTATTGAATTGATGATAGATTGATAAATGTGATAAAACATAGAAAGAAATATGGATAATTAAATCTTAATGAGAAAATAATATATATCCAAAATATGTTTGATTGAAATATATCTGAAATGAAACATATCCGAAACCGAAATATATTCGACCCGGACTAGATTCGAAACTGAAATATATCTAGTCCAAATTGTATCCGAACCAAAATCTATCCGAACCGTATCTGAACCGACTTGAAACCGAACCGAAACCAAAAAACATATAGAACTGAATCAAACCCGAACCGAAACGAATTGATTATAACATATAAACGAAAGATATCCGAATCAAAAAAACCCAATCCGAAACCAATCCGGTTGACCCGATTGCCACCTCTAGTACTAACATAAGAGGTTGCAGGAAAATCTCTGTCTTCCAAATTTAAGGGCATTGCAACCTGAATTTTATTTTCTCCATCCGAAAAAATTACATTAGGGGTGTGCGCCCTTTACAAACTATAGGTATATTATAAGTAGAGCTGACAAATCGGATGGTCTGGTCGGGTTTGAGGTCGGTTACTTCAGGTTCGGATTACTTCGAGATCGGGTCATCAATTTGGGTTTGGGTTGAGAACTATATATATGTTCATGACCCAGTATAATCGGGCTCGAGCTGACCCAATTCAACGGGTTATGACTTGAGTTTTTAAAATTTTTAAATTCATCTTAATAATTGCATTTCGCATTAAATAAAATTAAAATATCAAAAAATATGTATTAAATCTATTAAATTATTTTATTTTAAATTATGAAGCAATTTTAAGGTATACAAATCAATATAAAAAATTAAAATATGCATATAATTTTGCAATATCATTAAAATTTTGTCTGGAAATATAAATTTATACACTAAAAATGAGTAAGAAAAAATATGGAATGATAACGTTATTTTTATAACATTATATTTCCTAGTAAAATATATAATTCTGAAAAATTCTTACATTAGCGGGTCGGTCTGGTCAGATTCAGGTTCGATCGGGTTTGACCCATTTTTCGTGGGTCATTTCGGGTTCGGTCAACTTTTGGTTCGGTCAAAAAAGTTTTTATTCAAAACCAATTATTTTCAGGTTGGGTTTCATGTTGGAAGAATTTGGAAGAAGTTGGAAAAACTAGAAAGAGTTGGAAGAAACTGGAAGAAGTTAGGGAAAAATTGAAGAAAAAAAACTCAACATAATTTATCATTTTATTTAAACTTCGTGTCAAGTTAGGTTAAACTAAGAGTATTACGTTGGGAGAGATGGAGCATAAAATCTTAGGTACGGAGTACCATACTATTTAGGGAAAAATGTTAAGATTTGGTATCATATGTAAAGATTAATTTGGAGTATTTCATTATGAATAATTATGTTCCATTAATTATGGAATCTTATTTTGGGATGGAAAAATCTTTTTTTGTGATTCTTAGATTCATGCTCATTTTATGAATCATAATACATAAAATGATTATGTGCAATAGCCTTGTAAAAAAAGATTCAATTATAATTTATAAACCCATGAAAAATATATGAATAGGTACACATGTGGACTTTATTTCTATATTAGTAGTGCGAGTAGTAAATACGGAGTACTGCCTCCGTTCGGAAATGTTCTTCTCATTTGATTTTTTACGGTCTCCAAGATTGCACTTTGACCACTAATATTTTTATTTCTACATGGATATATTTTTAAAAAATTGATATTTGAAAACTA
Organism: Cuscuta campestris; assembly: GCA_900332095.2. Taxonomy (NCBI): domain Eukaryota; kingdom Viridiplantae; phylum Streptophyta; class Magnoliopsida; order Solanales; family Convolvulaceae; genus Cuscuta; species Cuscuta campestris. The sequence goes on along the minus strand of OOIL02005153.1, from coordinate 599,398 downwards.
TATTTCAAAACGAATATATTCATATTAAAGTTATATCGCAATACAATATATTTTTTCCACATATCATAGTCAAAGTTTACAAACTTTGACCAAGAAAAGTCAAATGTGAATAACATTTCGGGAAGGAGGGAGTATGATTTAAGCTATTAGGCGAGGGAGCTTTATTACAATAATCAACAAACACACACATACAATAGGGAGTATACTTATTTTTCTACATATAGTATAATGCAAATAAATACGGAGTATATAATAATGGAGAAATAAATATGATTAATAAAGGCTCCGGTCCGGCATCAAATTAAACTAAACTCCGGCGGGTGAGGCGGTAGTACTGGCGGGAGGGGTGAAGGAGCCGCCGAGGCAACCGGTGACGCAGTTGATGTTGTCGGTGCCGCAACCGGTGACGCAGCCGAAGGAGTCGAGCACGGCGGCGGCACCGCACTGGACGGCGCACGTGATGGCTCTCTGCCCGCAGTTGATGATGCACTGCCCCATTACCTGCGGCGGCATCTGCCCTCCGCCCTGCTCCACCACCAGCGCTAGAACTATCATTATTGCCGCCGCCGACGCCACTGCAGGGCTAGTGGAGATTTGGACCAGATATCCCATTAATTATTGTACTACGGAGTATTAATTTTAGGTTTGTGTAATTAAATTAATAATGTGATTAATTATTTAATTGGGAGTTGTTGTTCGGATCCATTTATGGGCAGAAAAAGGTGGAAAAGGAGCAAGATCGCTGGCTGGATTAAGGATTAAAGTGGTTAGCTTTCGGCCGGGAGCTTCGCGTTGGGGTGCATCCATAGCGTGGTGTGTGGTGCTTATACAGTTATGCATGGCACAAAACAACCATCTAAATTCCATGCCAATAATTTACCTAATAGATACTACTCCGTATTAAAAATACTGACTTCTCCAGTGTAGTACTATATATCTTTATTTTCCAATGTAGTACCACTGTTCAATGTTCACTGAGCATTGTTCAAGTAATTCATCGTCACTGGACATTGTTCAAACTAAATGTATACCATCACTAGACATCATATTATTCCCGCCACTAGACATTATTCAAATACTATTTCGAGAATTAAAAAGTTTAAGTGCTATTTTGGAAAAGAACATATGTTTTAGTGCTATTTAGTATACATTTCACTTTCGAATATATCACAAAAGTCCTTAGATTTTGTTGTAATTATTAGGAAGAGACTTTCCAACCACTATTCCATCTACAAGATGCATCATACCCCTTGTGTCCCAAAAAAGATCTACCGTTTCATTTTTTGCGCATCCCATTAAACAATTCTACACCCACATCTAAAATGTCTAAAATTTACCACATTTACCCTTTATTTTGGGTAGAACTGTAGAAGCTAAGTTGGTTTAAAAGTTTTTTTGGCATTTGAGACGAGATAAAAGTGTTTTATGAGATGCGTAAAAAATGAAATGGGTAGATCTTTTTGGACGGAGGCCGGGAGTATTTTCTTTTTTTGACCTTAATGTTTTATGGTAATAGCTTTCCGGTCCCTCACTTTTTGGTTTCTTTGTAATGAAATTCAATCCACCGAGGTATGTAAATACATATAAAATAATATAGAAAAATAGTATAATAAATATGAATGATATGAAGAATACACCGTGTTTACGTGAAAACTCTATTCAAAAGAAAACCATGTGCCTTTTTAGATGGTACAATGCAAAGGGGGTGTATTATTACTAATCGAGGGTATATTGGTAAAGCATGTCGAAAGTCATTGATGATGGAGCTCGAGGCACTATGGAGAATATAATGAATGGGTTAGAGATGTGTATGCAGATTGTAGATGGAGGCCACCTCTATTTAATGCCTTGCAACCTTATTTGCACTAGTAGAAGCCTAGTATTAGGATTTCTCTAATGGACTTCCCCCGTGGACCAGACCGAATATCTTCAGGCCCATGGGGTATAATCCCATTTCAAGCCCCTCAGTTTTTTATTGAACACGAAGTGTTGACTGAGAAACCATACTTTGTCGTCGTTTGTTAAAGTTTATCTCACATCGAAAGTTAAAGAGAAAAATAATCTGTATATAAATATAAGCTCTTGAGTTGAATTAAGTAATCAATTGAATTAATTCAATCTTAGCTTTTAATTAGTTCATCCCAAGTATCTTATGACGCGATCCAATCCAGTAATCCTTACTCAATCCAAAAACTCTCTCGTGGTATCAGAGCTAGCTTTAGCCCATCCGTCTAGACATTCATTGTAACGCCCTACAAACCGACCTAATAGTTAAGTCAATATTTTAAATAAATAAGTATTATTTATTTATTGAAACTCATTATGTTAAATAATAAAAATTGAGGTTTTGATCTCTTTTAGTTAGTTTCAAAAGATAATCTATTTTTAATATTAGAAGGATGTTTTTAATAATGAAATTCTCAATATTAATTTGTTAAATAAATTAATTAATGATTAGAATGGACCTGGGACTTAGAAAATAAAGTAGTGAGAAAATATATTAAACACGTCATAATTTTAGTGAGAAAATGCAAATGGTCACTGACTGTGAATGTGACCATGGCGAGACTCACGGGCCTTGATCACCAAAGGAGGGGGTATTCTCGTGAATGGGGTGCGTGCGTGGCTTCGCCACTAAGGATCACGCAGGGTGGGTGGGCTGGCACTTTCATGTAACGAGAATAAGTTTTAGGAAAGAACTTTAGAAATCATCCTAAATAGGACTAAAACATAGAGAAAAATACCAAAATAGGACTTTCATATTTTTTTCCCGGAATAGGACTTTGTATTGTGGTAATGTGACTTTGCATTGTGGTAATGTGGCAGTGTACATGTGCAAATTACTATACTTTCTTGGTAATGTATATGACCATGTTTGGTAATGTAAGTCCTATTTTGGGAATAAAAACATGGAAGTCCTATTTTGGTATATTTTCAATGTTTTAGTCCTACTTTGGTCTTTCTTCCAAAGAATTTTAACACATTGATTGCTTATTTATTATTCTATTCCTCTCTGCCATTGTTTTAAAAACCGGTCCGAACTGTGAACCAACAAACTGGTGGTCTAACCGATCGGGTCCAGCCCTTTGGACCGTGATCTACTTGGAACCAGTCCTAATCGGTAAGAACCGGCCGGTTGAACCGGTCCGACCAGTTTTTTTTTTTTTTTTTGGGATTTTTTGTGTTTTTTCCAAAAGCATACAACCATGGGGGTTTGAACTCAAGATCTCTTAGACATTTAGTTAAGTTCCTAACCATCCAAGCTATGGTACTTTTTGTTACATGTTCACTTCATCTTTATAATATTTCATAATTAAAAAAAAGATTGTGTAAAGATTCCTTTTCAGTTTTAAAAATATAATTGATATAATTGATATTATTACAAAATATATATCATGCAAATATTTCATTTGAGTTTTTTTAAATATTAGAAAACTTATTTGAAAAAATAAAATCAACTCTTCATTTATAAAATTTTTAATAATGTTTTTTTAAAAACGTAAATTTTATTTTTTAACTTAGTAAAATAACTCAAGTATATCAATATAATTTTAGTCAAATGTTATAAATTACTTTCTTTAGGTATTTATAAAGAAATATTTTCACTAAATAGCACTAAAACTTAAATCATTTCCCTATATAGCATTTAAATTATTTTATTCCCTAAATAGCACTTAATAATGTCTAGTGATGGTGAATATTTACTTTAATAATGACTAACAGTGCTACATTGAGAAGAAAAAACACATGTGGTGCTATTTAGAGAAAGTCATTATGTTTTAGTGTTATTTAAGTAAATTCCTCATTTATAAATGAGGGAGTGTGTGTTTATATGTATGTATGTATGTATGTATATATGTGTGCGTGTATATATATATGTGTGTGTGTATGTATAGATTTTGGTTCTGGTGAGAATGCGATCTTATGAAAGAAATAAGAATGAATCTGGTGCTTTAGATTGTGAGATCTAAGGGTCAGGATTGCATCAAAATTAGGTGCACTAAAATGGTTTGAAAATGCATCATGTCGAAATGCACCAAAATCCTTTGAAAATGCACTATCTCAAAATCTGAGTGCAGGATGCAATCTGAGCCGTACAATGCATCAGATCCAAAGGCTAGATTTCATTCTTATTTCTTTCACCAAGGTGCATTCTCACCCGAACCGGCCCCTA
>OOIL02005153.1:555224-590224 GCA_900332095.2 Cuscuta campestris | reverse complement strand
GGCCCTTGAAGAGTCTAAGAACGAGGTCACACTCTAGCTTGATCTTATTAGCTGGATACATATCTCCTTAAAGACGTTAAAAATTACTGTTTCTTTGTTTGTCTTGCAGAGGTTGTGGTTCAAGACAAATCTAAAGCTATGCAAGATATGGTTTGACATGGGTGAATATGGGCGAATGAGCAAGGTTTTTCCTGGTGACATTTAGATCTTGTTATGCTGTGTGATATGGAATTGTTCACAGTGAATATAACTTCTTTTTTAGATCATGAAAGAGCTTCACAAATCTTGTCAAAAAGAAGATGGCTCTGATGATCAGAAGAAAGGAACACACTTGTTGGAGGTATATGCAATTGAGATCCAAATGTACACTGAGACTAAGAACAACAAAAAGCTGAAGGTACACTGTTAGATCTTTTCCAATTCCTCTGTTAGAGAGAATAATTTATACTCCCTCCGTCCCGCTATATTCGTCCACTTTTGACTTTTGGAACTGTTCATCTAAGCACTTTGACTCATCAAATTCTCTCAATGTGTAAGCCTAAATATAGTCATGCGTGATCTTGTTTGATTTGTCTTAACATATAGATTATTAATATATAATTTCTATAATTTTTTAATATACAAATTACAAGATAAAATGGATTAAAGAAGTGCATTGGATGGTGTGCAAAAATGAAAGTGGACTAATATAGTGGGACGGAGGAAGTATTTGCATGTAACACATCCCTTTCCAATTATTTGAGTTTCTGTCAATGTATCTTCTATTCCATACAATCCTTTGCTTCCACTTATTGTTACAATAGGGTTTTTGCACTGCTTCGTAGGTGCGTAGTGAATTACAAATGGTTGTTACATAATGGAGAATGAATGGCCTGCATAAAAGGTTGTTAGATAGATAATGGAGAATTAATGGTGTGTTAGTGTGTATAAGGGGAATAATGAGTGTGCCATGTTTACACTATATAAGATATCAGTCTAAAAAAATTAGGCAGTGTTTTTGCTAATGAGGATTGCTTCTCTCATGTTAGCACATTACAGTTTCTGTGATAGTAATATATGTTTATGTGTTATCTATATTTATAATTAATTAGACTGAAAAACGAATACACTTCACGAAAATACTACTCTCTCCGATCGTCCGGCCCATTTTTTGTTCCTGTTTTGAGTGTTTCCTTTGTGGCCCATCTCAATTTGTTTTTCCGCTTCTCTCTCTCTGTATAAATTTCAACCACACTTTTTACTTTCTTGACCATTGTGGCTTGTCAAACCAGGCACAATAAAAAAGGCAGGTTGGGAGTTTTTGTTTGTTCTGCCGAGGGCTTAATTTTCACTTAGGAATCCTAGACATGCATAAGTCTTAACATCATAACATGTCATATCTATCTTCTCAATCATCAACATTGGACACTATTGTTTTTCAACTGAAATAGATCATGGACCACTTTAGTTTGGTAACTTTGGTTAGAAATGCAGCTCTGTCCAATATTCAAGTTAAACAATTAACTGTTGAGCCAATATTTATGGAGGTTGGAACAATGCATTCACTATTGCAAAGTAGTGAAAGCACTTTGATATAGCAAAACTTCTTATTCCATGGAAGAAGCTTGTTCTTAACTAGATGCATTATACTTCTCATTTTGTTACCATGAAAGGGAAACAAGAGTGCTAGTAAATCCATGTTTCTTTCTTGCCATTTTAATTTCTTGTTTCATGCGGAGTATGTTCATATACTTCATTACTTCTACAACATTTGTACCCAAATGTGATTCTTAACTGGTGTTGCCTAGTCAACTGTAAAAGCACATTCAGTTGCTCAAGCCCTCCATTCTTTTTGCTCAAGAATACAAGATACACATTCACAAATCTTTTTCTTATAATTGTCCAAGTACCCTTTATTTGAGTGGGATTAAATATAATCTATGCCCCCCTTTTGTGTCATTTTCAATTATTGTTGCTTGCTAATGTTGTTATGGGTGTTGCCATATCCACTCCCATTATGGTTAAATGAACTCCATTTATGTAAAATAGACAAATTTTTCCTTAAAAGTTGGCTAAAATCTAATATCCCTTCTATGTGTTTCTAACGGAATTGTCCGTTTAACCATAAATAGAGTCGATGCAGCCATAATGGGGGTGGATATATCAACACCCTATTGTTATTAGTACTCATTTGTTGTTATTGTTATTATCACTATTATTGTCCTTGTTGCTATAATTATAATTATAATTATAGTCTTAATATAATTGATATTGTTTTTGTTGTTCTTATTACTATTACTATTACTATTATTAATATTAGACCAAGGAAAGAGATACTCTCATTAACCATCTCCTTGAATTGGGAGACAAACTTTAAAATTAAAACCCTCAAGTCGCTAAACCACCAGATGGTGTGTGCAACTGGTGTCAAACAAGAATTAAAAAATCTACGAGCATATTAGCTCTCAATTACAAATTGCTTCCAGTTGCGTAAGTATTTACTAATCAAAGCTATGCACTTCAGTCTGCCTTTAACATCCCCAATGATGATCTTACTAGCTTGAATAGGATCTATCCCAATCCCTTGAAAAATCTTGCTGTTTCTTGTCTTCCAGACCCAATAGTTCTTTAGTCTCCCATGCCAGTGCTGCAATCCTCTCGGTTTTGTATTAATGTTCAGCCACTTGTAGTTGATCTTCCATATATACTGGGCATAACTAAACTAAAAAATAGGTGCTCTATGGTCTCATCATGTCCTTGACATTGATCACATTTCTCATCTAAATCAGCTCTGCGTTTGGCAAGCCTGTCTTTAACTGACAGTCTGCTTTGTAGCAGGCTAGCAGCATTCAAAACAATATTTTAGATGTTTAGGATAAACTACTCTATACTATGACAGCATATACCACTCTACTTTGGCCATACCTTTTTGCTAGCTTCATCCAGTACCAGCAGGGGTCTTGTCCTAGCCTAGGACTCCTAGGTGGTAGTCCTGAAGAGAAACCCCTTTTAAATGTTAGCTGTGCACCCATTTAATCCACATATTCTTCTTTTTCATATCAATAGCCCAAATATGCTTAGCTATGAGTAATTTACTCCATACCTGCAAGTTTTTTTTATTCCAAAGCCTCCTGCACTTTTGGGTTTACACACGCTCGTGCAACCAATAATTCGTCTTTTGACATACTTTTCTGACCCTCCCCAAAGGAAGTTTCTACAAAGTACAAACTTGTCCCACATATTCACTACTCGCTGAGGCAGAATCAGAGTTAAACCCTAGAATATATATATGCCCATGAGGACATAATTAATCAATACAACTCTGGCTGCATATGAAAGATGTCTACTCTTCAAGTTCCAAAATAGGATTTTACACACAATCTTGTCTATTAGGGAGCTTGGCAGCTATTTTTACGTTTAATCTGGAGGTGGTGATGGGTGTACCCCCAAGTATCTCAAAGGCAACTTCCCATGTTCAAAACCAGTGATTCTTCTCAGATCCTCCTTATCATCGCTGATAACTCCAACATAGATAGATGACTTTTTTCTGTTAATCTGAAGCCCTATAGTCTTAAAAAATGCATCCAGTGCATCCCTTAAGCAGCTGACAGATCTATTATTGGCTTTACAGAAGAATATCAGATCATCAACATATGCCATATGGGTGATCTTTTGAGCTTTACTCTTAGGATGATACTGAAATTGATTCTGATTTGTATGTGTGGTAGTCTTTCTCGTAAGATACTCCAGAATTACGAACAACAGAGGTGACAAAGGGTCTCCCTGTCTCAAACCTCTTCCTCCCTTGATATAACTATGCTCTTCCCCATTGATACATAAGGTATCTGACATTTGTTACACATTCCCATATACATTTCTGAACTCATTTGGAAAGCATAATTAATCCCTGGAGCATCTCAATTAATTCATCCCATAACAGACATATGCCTTCTTGAGATCAACTTTTAACAGGCATCTTGGACTAGGATTTTTTCTAGAATAGCCTCTTAATAACTTTTGCCAGATCATAATACTATGCATCATTTCTGCCCTGAATGAGGGCATTCTTTGTCATACTGATAATTCTAAGCAAGCTATTCTTGTGCCTAGCATATAGAATTTTTGAAATACATTTATAAACTGTGCTGCAGCAAGCTATTGGGTTAAAATCATTCCCACTGCTTGGTTTTCCTTTGTCGAGTCTAGTATCCTGAGGAGTTAGCTTAGCAATTTTAAGGAATTCAATATTATTGTTTTTATTACAATTATTATTGATATTTTTGTTATTATTATTATTACTATTATTATTAGCATTTTATGTTGCGTGCATGTCTGTGCTGATGTTCTGGTGTGTGTGAATGCCGAAATAGATATATTTGAGATTAATAGAAAGATGATATGTCTGTGTCAGGAATTATACCAAAGAGCACTCTCAATCAAGTCTGCAATACCTCACCCGCGAATTTTGGGAATCATTCGTGAATGTGGAGGTAAAATGCATATGGCTGAGCGACAATGGGCAGATGCAGCTACAGACTTCTTTGAAGCTTTTAGAAACTATGATGAAGCTGGAAACCATCGCCGTATACAATGTCTGAAGTATGTATTGTAGTTCATCCTGGTTTGAATGAGTTGACACACTTCTCACACACCCGCACACAGGGAGAAACTCCTTGTGTGCTTATATCATCTTTCCTCTAAATGTTAACACAATGATTAAACATCGAATGTATTCTATGTTCTCTGACACTATTTTGCTCACCATGAATCAACAGATACTTAGTTTTGGCTAATATGCTGATGCAGTCTGAGGTCAATCCTTTTGATGGGCAAGAAGCAAAACCGTATGAATATTTTTTTCAGTTTTTAAAAATAAGTTATCATCATGAAATCCATTTATCAATGTGGCCAAACAAACCCATGTGCATTTTGTCCTTTTAGATATAAAAATGATCCTGAGATATTGGCAATGACAAACTTGATAGCAGCGTATCAACGCAATGAGATCCTGGAGTTTGAAAAAATTTTAAAGGTAAAATCTCTATTTTACTTATCAGTGATTCTTATTATTTCTCATGTCTCAATTATACCAATTCTGTAAATGCATTCAGAGTAATAGAAGGACAATTATGGATGATCCGTTTATACGAAACTACATTGAAGATCTTTTGAGGAATGTGAGGACTCAAGTGTTGCTCAAGCTGATCAAACCATACACCAGAATTCGGATCCCTTTCATATCCAAGGTTGAAGAAGTGTTCTTTCTCATCTATTGCATATTCAAATTTTCCTTTCAACTCCCCGAGGTCATAATACCCAATGGGAAATAATGCAGGAACTCAATGTACCTGAAAAAGATGTGGAGGAGCTGTTGGTGTCGCTAATATTGGACAATCGGATACAAGGGCACATTGATCAGGTCAACCGACTCCTTGAACGTGGTGACAGGTACGTGTCTTTACAATCTTGCCCTTTGTGTGTGTACCTTTTTTTAAATCTGCTAACTGGTTTCCCAATGTATGTGAATTCAGGTCAAAGGGAATGAAGAAGTACACTGCAGTGGATAAATGGAACACCCAGCTCAAATCTCTCTACCAGACTGTTAGTAACAGAGTTTGTTAACTCTCATATCTGGAAAATGGCAATGGGAAAACATAAGTTGCACTGGTTATGTCTTCTTCCCCACCCCACCCCACCTTTTTTTGGAACCCAGTGGAATGCCTTTTTTTGCACTGAGCATGTTTATATGGAAGAAATTAGTTATGCTTGATTCAATGGAAAAGTTGTGAGATACCAAAATTGGTTATGTTTGGTTCAAAGAAAAAGCGATGAGATATCAAACACGAGTATTATTCTGTACTTACCAAGGAGTTTCAAAATTTGATATACACTCCTTTCATCATTTTTAATTGTCTGATTCACTTTTAATGTCAAAGTTTGACTAACGTATAAACGGAGTATAAAAATGTATAGTAAATTACTCAATTTAAAAATTACCGCGTATATCATAATATTTGTATAAAAACATTTGTATCATTTTTAACAGTTTTATGGAAGTCTTGGGAGAGTTTGAATGAGAGCATTCAACTTTCTTTTCTTACTTTACCATTGAGGTAGACAACAAATGAGGAAAATCTAGAAAGGTCACTTTAAAATCATGGACTCAATTCCAACTATCCCAAATCAAGAAATCAAATAAAAATAAGACATGTGTAATCAATAGCAATTACTCCCTCTGTCCCCCTAAGATGTTCTCATTTTGACTTTTGGTGATTTTTAAGGAGAGTTGAAAAAAGGTGAAAGTTTACCATAATATCCTTAATGAAAAATGGGTGGAGTGTATTAAATGAGGTGAATGAGGTGTAATAAATAAAGTAAGTGGGGGTAGTTGTGATATTTTAATTGTTAAAAAATGAAATGAGAAGATCTATTGTGGACAAAGAAAAAGGGTTATTGGAAAGATCTATGGGGAACGGAGGGAGTATTTTTTAAAAACAAAAATTAGTACTCCCTCTATCCAGAAAATATCTCATACACTATTTACAAAGTCAACCTTTAAAAATTTTATTTGCTTATTTTCACTACTAATTTCATAAAATAATAGTCCGTGAAAGATCTTATATGTTATGTCACCTCTTGTTTTGTAGAAATTTATATACACTATTTTACTATATAAGTTTTATTTTAAATTTTACACCTACATTCAAATAAAAATAAATCATTCTAAATAAGAGTAAATCATAGAGAAAGTACTAAAATATGAGCTTCATATTTTTATCACTAAAATAAGAGTTTGCATTGTGATACCGTGACACTGTATATAGAGATTTAAGAATACATTTTGGAATCATATATTGACATGATTGACATTGTATTTGCATTGTAAATCTTATTTTAGAAATAAAAACAATAGAACTCCTATTTTGATATATTTTCTATTTTTTACTCCTAGTTTAGTCTTTACCTTCAAATAAATTGAATTAAAAATAAAGTCGGTCAAGCCTCGTAACATGTAATGGGAAGATATTTCCCAACCCTAGGGAGTAACAATTATTTTTTAAAAAATAAAAAAACATTAAAACAAACAAAAATGAAAAACATGTAAAAAAAACTAAAATACTACAAAGTATAATTTAGAAATGTTATGTTAAAAAACGTTGTGCAATTTTACACAATTTATGTTAAACATTAAAAACCCAAAACGTTTGTGTGCTTTTATGTAATTTATATGTTCACTTTATATTCTGTATAGATAAAAAAAATATCTTCCGTATTATTTTCATAATTTTGGTAACTACTCTATAATATTTATATTGTTGAACTTTTTAATGTTTAATTATATTTATAAATAAGTTTTGTAGAAAATCAATGTACTCTGTATAATACAAGTATTAGACTTTACTTTAAAAAATATTTTTCCGTGCATATTTAGTCTTTCCATTTGATTTTTTTTCTAAATTTGTAAACTTTGACCTCGATTTGTGTGGAAAAAAAATTGTATGGAGTTTTTCAATACAAATATAATATCAATAATTTTTTTTGAAATGTAATTTTGAAATACTAATTTTTTTTTATAAAATATATCTATGTATAAATATTGATACGGAGTATGAATGATCGATTGGAAATATTATAAATTGTAAAAAACTTATAGTAAATAAGAAGATTAAGTTCCAACATAATGAATAATGTGAAATAATAACAATATGTTGAGGTGGCAAGCAACTAGTACAAAAGAATAAGGAGTACACCGAAATTGATCTCTCCATTTCCTTTCAATAAAATAAATTAATTCAAACTCAATTCTCAGTTTAATTTATTGGTCTTTCCAAATTCCACCCAAACACGCATCAGACATTTCCACGTGATTCTTGTTCTGCTCCATCAGAACTGTGACAATCATTTTGTTGTACACTCCGTATTTGCTTTAGTTTGTGTTTTGCGTGTGCAATAAAATACGTAGTACTTTAGTTTGTTTTAGAGTAATGCTAGGGTACACCAAAAGGTGTACCCCAAATGTACACCACCCTCTTTTTATCCACACATTTTTATTTGATTTTTATTTATTTATTTTTTTTGATTTTTTTCCCTTTTTAGTGGACAAGGAGGGGGTGAGGACCCTAGCATTTTTATTTGTGTTAATCATGGACATGGTGGCCCTGTCTCAAAAACAATGTCATACTTAGATCTTGTTCTTTTTTGTTGAAATTTTTGAGTTGAATGTTTGGAAGAAATTGAAAGGAATTGGAAAGTATTAGAAGAATTTAAAAGTTTAAAAATGACTCAATTTTATTTTTGGATAAAAAAGAATTATCATTGTATGCCTTTAATGTAATATGTTATAAATTCTGATATATAATAACATTTTATATTAATCATAAATAAACACATTTTTAATTTGTTGCTGTAAGGAACTGGAAGGAGTTGGTAGAAGTTAGAAATTAATTTTTCCTACCAAAAGAACAAGATCTTAATATATAATATCCGTTTTCTTGATAATTTTTGTTTGTTTACTCGTTTTCACTAANAGTATTAGAAGAATTTAAAAGTTTAAAAATGACTCAATTTTATTTTTGGATAAAAAAGAATTATCATTGTATGCCTTTAATGTAATATGTTATAAATTCTGATATATAATAACATTTTATATTAATCATAAATAAACACATTTTTAATTTGTTGCTGTAAGGAACTGGAAGGAGTTGGTAGAAGTTAGAAATTAATTTTTCCTACCAAAAGAACAAGATCTTAATATATAATATCCGTTTTCTTGATAATTTTTGTTTGTTTACTCGTTTTCACTAACTATTCAATAAAATAAAATATACATGTCACATCTTGTTTTGTAGAATTTTTTATGTACTTTTGAACGGTGTAATTTTTACTACTCCCTCCGTCCCGTGAAACATGGGAGTTTTGCTTTTTAGTAAAAAGGTATGATGTGATAGTTAGGGTATGAAAAAGTAAGGGGTAAAAGTGACTTTTTAATAGAAATGAGAAGTGTTTTGTGGGACGGATAAAAAAAGAAAGAAGAAAGGTTTTATGGGACGGAGGGAGTATTTATTTCTCTATTAATTCGTAAATAAAATGATTTTAAAAGAGATAATATTTTACACGTTTTTCGAAAAAATTACTGGGACTAAAGCACACTCGTAGAACATTTAGACAAACAGGATCTTTTTAATTCTTAAACGAGTTATTTTGTAATTAGGGCACTAATTACAAAAGAAATGAAAGCGACAATAATTATAAAAAATTACATCCATTAAATTTAAAAAAATTAAAGCGACAATAATAATTAAAATACATTAATAAAAAAGGTAAATTATATTTAGCCTTGATCTCTTTTTGTCTTCTCTCGAAGATTATACGCTTGAAGCCCAATATCGTATCAAGGTCGGTTTCCAATATTTCGATCTCTTCCTTCTATTGCTTTCTTCTCGCCCTCTCTTTTTTTCGAATATTGAACATCCGAAGTTGTTCAACCATTGTCCGTTCAATATCGTCGCAAGAAGAAACAGAAACAGAGCCGGACCCTCCAGAACCCGAGGCAATGGATTTTGCCTTATTTTTTTTCGATCGGCCGTGGAATGGGGGCCTCGTTATCTGAATCGTCAACGTTGAAGGGAGGCCTTTGTTCAGACGAATTGATAGTGTCATCGACCTCAATCTTAGCGCCGATGGAGGATCTTTTCTTTGGGGATCCGGTGTCAGAATTGTTGAGTTGTTTCCATTTCGGTGAACGGCTTAAAATTCTCCAAAGATCAATGGGCACCTTGATCTTTGGAGCAACCTTTGCAATTCGGAGCAACCTTTGCAATTGTGTATGACAAGAGAAATATATTATCATTGTGGAATTATACTTGGGAAATTTATTTAAATAACACTAAAACATAATGACTTTTCCTAGATAGCACCACATGTGTTTTTCTTTCCAATGTAGCACTTTTAGTCATTATGCATTAGTCATTATTCAAGTAAATATTCACCATCACTAGACATTATGGACATTATTAAGTGCTATTTAGGGAATAAAATAGTTTAAGTGCTATTTAGGGAAATAACTTTAGTTTTAGTACTATTTAGTGCAAATATTTCATTATACTTTTAGACCTCAAATTAACACAAACATGATAGAAGATCAAAAAGACTATTTGTAGAAAAATACCTATAAAAGAAGGACCACTGTCGTAATATTTGATAATAGATGACTAAGGTCTCGTTCCATTCAACTTATTTTTTCTTATTCTTTCTTATTCTTATTAAAATCAGATCAGATTAGACCAGATCAGATCAAATCAGATCAGATCAGATCCAATCAGATCAGATCCAATCATACCAGACCAGACCAGATCAGATCCTATCATTAACAATGATATATCTGAGGGGGATTGTTAAATAGGGCAGATATATTACTCATATTATTTAGAATATTTGTTTCCTTGTTCACCTAGACTTTACCTCCTCCCGTGTATGTATAAATACCCCGACTTATGATGAATAAAGTACTTAGTTTACAACAATTATTTAGTTTTCTTCTTCTATTTTTCTCACAATTGTTATTTTACAATGATTAAGAGTCTCTCATGCATTCCACATATATATGAATGAAAGCTTCATTATTTAATAAAACCAATTATTATCAAACTGTATCATAATCAATATAGTTCATAAATTTTATCTAATTATAAGTCAAAAAAAAATAATTTACTTTAAAAGGTTAAAACTAGACAAACAGAATTAAGTTATTTTTCCTCTAAAAACTATACCCTACTTCACAATAACACAAAATAATGTAAGTATAATATTTTTTGTTACATTTATGTTTTATGTCAAAATAAACCGTAAAATTGACCGTTCATCTTTTTGAGATACAATCTGAGATACATTTTTTAGTGTACCCTAGAGTGATAGTTGAAAAAGATATACTCCATAGTACTCGTACTGGGTAGAAATGTTAGAGGGAATAAGTCATGATTGTGGTACGGAGTAATGATAAGCAATGGGAGAGGGTGTTATCCGTATGCATCATCATATATATACGCGGTACCTACGCGATATGATGATGATAGAGGAGAGGAGGGACAGAATTGTTTTCTTTTTTCTATTTTAAGAGTTGTGACAGAAACATTATTATACGGGGGGGGGTACAGAGTACCACTACGGTATTAAAAATATGGGTTCGTTGTGGAATGGATGCCGCGTGTCTGCCTTACCACCTTCGGCCTTATCTACTTCAATTCCTTAGGCTATGGAATATTCTCCGTCCCTCCTTAGAAAACACCCCCTAACTTTTTACACACCTAAAAAAATATTTCTTCTGTCCATCATAAATCTTCTCAGTCACTACTTACAGGATCAAACTTCACTCACTTTGTTTGCTCATTTTCACTAGCCATTTCATAAAATAATATAATCTTGTCACCTCTAGTTTTGCAGAACTTTTCATATAGTTTATTATTATATAAATTTTATTTTAAAATTTTACTCCTATAATCAATTAAATTGAATTAAAAATAAAGTCGTTCAAGCCTCGTAACACGTAATGGAAAGATCTTAGGTGGACGAAGGCAGTAATTCTTTAACTTAAAATGTCTAAAATATATTCCATTATATAATTTATTACAAGTAGAAGTATTTTAGACATTTTAGATAGAATAAAAACATTTTATGGTATGGACAAACAATTAGGGTAAAGATATTTTCAAGAACGGATCCCTCCATCCCCTTTTTTACTTCTACCAATCTAAAGAACATGCCCTTAATGTAGTTTATG
Organism: Cuscuta campestris; assembly: GCA_900332095.2. Lineage (NCBI taxonomy): Eukaryota > Viridiplantae > Streptophyta > Magnoliopsida > Solanales > Convolvulaceae > Cuscuta > Cuscuta campestris. Next base: position 578,469 of record OOIL02005153.1, on the reverse strand, counting down.
AACCATGTTTAGGGTCCGAGCAAATCATGTGTATATAATTTAGAGGTGGGTTCGGTTTTGGCGGTTCGGTTTTCACCCAAAACCAAAGACAAAACGGAAGGTAAATTGGCGGTTCGGTTCGATTCGGTTTTGCATAAAAATATGTAAACCATTGGTTATTCGATTCGGTTTTATACGGTTTTTATTTCAGTTTTTTTGGTTTTTTCGGTTTATAAAAGTAGAAATTTATAAGCATTAAAAAATTGTAAAAACACTAACTCGAAGGTTTTTGTTCCTTTTAGTTCAATTTTACATAAGAAATATGTGTTGAGTGCCCAACAAACATGTAGAAGATTCCAAATACTTTCAAAGACATTGTATGTAAAATCAATTACGAAGAATTTATACTTTTTGTGTAATACTTTCATTTTCATGATAACATCAAAGTATTTTTTATGTAAATATTTAAATTACGTGTATCAATTTTTAATCTTAATATAAATCTATATTAGGGTTAGCTATTGGTGTTCACATATATTCTTAGGTTTTTTTAAAATTTATAATAATATGGCTAGAATGTTTAATTAATAGATAAGAAAATAATTTTAATCGACTAGTAATTTATTTGTATTTATATTTCTATGATTTTTCTACATATACCATATATTCATATAAATAAAGCGAAGTATCTAAGAAAGTTTGGTTTATTTGGTTCTGTTCGGTTTTTCAAAGTGAAAACCAAAACAGAACCAAACACTAACAGTTCTGTTCGGTTTTTTTTACCTTCGTTTTTTTCGGTTCGGTTTTTTTCTAGCTCGTTTCGATCGATTTCGGTTTGGTTTGCGATTTTCGGTTTTTCAAACTCAGCCTAATATAATTACCTTGGGCATTGTGTATTCGTCTTTCATTTTTTTGGGCATTTTATTCCACCTATTTTTTGGAGTCTCTTGTGTTTTTAGGGTAATTTTCCTAACATTTTTAATTGAAAATGATAATTTTCTTGATGCATTAAAGATGAATGACTATACATACTATTTTATATCTATACTTATTTATTTTTCAATATTAAAAAAATGTGATGGTTAGTAAAAAAAAAGAATGAAGTGAGTATTAGTTACCAGGACAATTCCTTGTTGAATAGTGGCGCAATTGCTAAGTTAATTATGAAATCTTTTTTTATTTGTGTTGTAAAAAGAATTGTTAAACAAAGTGCAAGGGTGTAAGTGTGCTTTTTAGTTACGGAGTACACTTGTACAAACAAAGACAATGGTGAAGTTGGTGGCGGTTGTGATAATGATTCGGATTTGAGTAAATGGCCAAATACGAGAAGTACGGAGTATTAGGAAAAAAGTTCTCCACATGGGCTGTGCGGGGATGGGGCCTCATGCTTGCGACTGACTGCGACGCAGAGGAAAACTACTCAATGCCACGTGTGTACCGTTGTTTTGACAATCAAAGGCTCAAAAGCAGTCGAAATACCCGCAAAGCCACGGGACTTCAAAATTTCTTTCAGTGTCACGAAAGCTTTAACTAACTTTTTCACTGGAAATAAGTTTAAATGAAATCTTTAACTTACCTTTATTTTTTACATTTTAAATACACATTTTGTAAAATTAAATTAATAATATTTCGTTAATTATTTAAATTTAAACGAAAATAATTCATTAAATAAAAACATTACATTAAAAAATTTAAATAAACAAAATAAAGATTTGAATAATAACAACATAAATAAAAAAAATTAAAAATGACATTACATTATGAAGAACGACTCATCAAAAATGTAAAACCAAAGAACGATTCATCCGAAAACAAGTACTAAATTTCTCTGGCGTGTAAACACAAGTACTATTGAAGTAGTTGTTGAGCAGTGATTTGTGTGCACCCGCCCGATCAAGATTTAAATGCACACGTCGGGTCGAGCGTTGGGACAATTCCGCTTCCTCGTGTTGACCTTGTTGCCACCACTAGTAACAACCTGTCGGAAAACAACAAAAAATGAGAGCTTTTCTTTCATCGTCAGATTAAGATGATCCCATTTTTTTAGTGTTTTTACATAGAATAAAAAGAAATAGAATATATTTTAGAAAAATTATAGAGAGAATGAGAATATGTTGTGTGTCTTTTGTGTTAAAAATAAGGAGTAGTTATAGTATTAAAAATTATTTTTTAAAAAAAATTTGCCTAGGGATGTAAATTGATAATCGAAAATTTGATTAACGTCCGCATTCGTATCTGTTTATATGGAAAATATTTGCATCCGTTAAAAACCATTATTATCCGTATCCGATTAAGGATATCTGATTGCTAAACGGATACAGATTTGGTAATCATACATCCGATCCGTTTATAATCCGCTCCGCATTGACATCCGTTTAAATAACCGTTTATCCATGTATCTGATCTGTTATATATAGTTTTTTCTAATTTTTATTTTTATATTTTGTTTCTCTATTGATATCTCAAAGTATAAGACATTTTTATATGCAAAATGTATATATATATATATATATATATATATATATATATATATATATATATATACACACATATATATATATACACACACACACATATATATATATACATACATATATATATATATATACATACATATATATATATATATACATGTATACATACATACATATATATATATATATGTGTGTGTGTGTGTGTGTGTGTGTGTGTGTGTGTGTACACTGTATATCTTTTTATGATATGAAATTATTATCGTAGAATTTGGTAATGGCACATTCAATCCGATTAATATCCGTTTACACCCCTAATTTTTCCCAACGGCCATAATTTGGGTCGTAGGGAGGGGGGAACGATCACAAAGTAGCAGGGCACAGCTGCATCAAAAAGTTAATGCATGGTAGATGATGCACCAATGACGGAGGAGGGGGCGGTTTTTGATGCCCTCCCGGCATTAAAACCGTGTTTGACGTGGTGGACGTTAAGCCCATTTCAGGTGCTCTTAGAAAAGGAGTAAGACGGTAAGACTGAGACAAAAATGAATAAAAACCATTTAGTTAGCATGTGACAAGTTGAGTGACATGTCATGTATAGGAGTGAGTTCGGTTTTTCGGTTCAGTTTTTCCCTAAAATCAAAGACCGAGCGTAGGTTAGTTTGGTGGCTCGGTTCGGTTCGATTTTTCAATAAAAAAGGTGAACGATCGATTTTTCGGTTCATTTTTTTATGGTACAATCCTAGATTTTTTTTCAATTATTCGGCTTTTAGAAATATATTTTTTCGAAGTATATTACATTTATCACATTAAAAAACACTACAAGAAATAAACAACAAACACTGCAAGTATCTATTACTCCCTCCGGCCTAAAATTATCTTCTGACTTCCCTTTTTCCTTGTCCTAAAACTATCTTCTCACTTCAAAAAAGATAATGAAATGCCTATTATACCCTTGTTTTCTTTGCTTCGTCCAACCTTCCCACCATTAACATTTACGTCTTCCTGCCTCTCATCTACCTTCGCCGATTGATTGTCACTCCCTCTCTCAATCTGTTGTGTTCATATTGATTCCACTGATTATTGTTATACATCTCGGATATATTCCCTTTGCCCTTCATTCTCTGCCTCAAAACCCTAGATTTGCGCAGTTTTTTTGTGGGCAAACTACAGCTAGGTCGGGTGGGTAAACTCCGGCTCTACCTTTAATTAGAATTGACCCAGATCTATTTTTCTGATTGGCGATGTTTTTCTATATTTGCCTTTAATTCTGCCGCTGCTTCCTCAAGATTGAGTCGTCAGTTAATAGGGTGAGTTCCTTTTTCTTACCTCTTTAATCATTTTATTCACTACAACGATGAAATCATGAATTAGTTTTCTTAGAATTAGGTGTTTTCTTAGAAATCGTGAGTAGCATTAGGTTTTTTCACAGTGAGAAGGCCACCGCCAAGCAAACCGCCCCGCTGCCATCTTCATTCCAATCTTAGTGCCGCCACTAATTGCCGGAAAGGGGGGGCAGTTTTTTTCAATTAGGTTGGTGTGGGCTTGAGTTTTCCAAGTTTATAAAGAGGGGAATTTTTGGATGGTCAAATTTATATTTATCCCTTCATTAACAATGAGCTTTAGTCAATGTGAGAAGATCAGTATAGGACCGTGAGAGTAACAAAATAGAAATTACAACTCACAAAACTTGTAAATATCTATGCAATAATAAATTGTGGAAAAAAGGAGGCTAACCAAAACCAAAATAATTAAACTTGCAAAAAGAATTAAACAATTAAATATGTAAAAAACAAAGTAAACTTAAACAATTAAACCTACAGAAAATGGAGGCTTATCATAACCAAAATGTTTAACTTTTTCCACATCTTGGAACTCTTGGTGATAATTTACATATTTCGGGTTTTTTCAATTCAGTTTCCATAGTCTAGAATGGAAGACGGAAAAGTTTAGAAATGGTTTGGTTTAGTTTTTTGCATTCGGTTATTGTTCTTTCAGTTCAGTTTATTTTTTGGCATAATTCAGTCGATTTTGATTCAGTTATCGATTTTCGTTTTCGATTTTCGATTTTGTAGTGAAAAGTTGTTATTTTTATTTTTATTTTTTTACATATTTTTGACATATTTTAGTTATTAAATATTATTTTACATATCTATTTTTAATCAATGATTAAAACACTTCTACTTCTTTGATAAAAAAATTTCTTCTTTTTTTAAAAAGGTGGGGGGAGTGTCATGCCTCGCACATGGAATTGAACGTGAGGTGCAACGAAAATAAAATGGCACTAGTGGCGGATGCACATGACATTAGTTGGGGGAAAATGCCCCCTACTAAACTTATTTTTTAAGGTAAAATTATTTTTTTAATTTTTTTATGTATGTGCCCCCAACAAAAATTATTGAGACCACATCTAATTAAGTTAGTCTTAATTTTTTTTTTAAAAAAAATTGTTTGGTTAAGTGTATTTTATTACATATTTACATATAATTAAATATTTTTAAAATGAAATTTGACATTGCTATTACAAAAGTTTCACATTCAATAAATGTTTGAAATAAATTTCATTATTTTTTTTGTCATTTCATATTGTCTGTTAAAAAAACTTGGGAGCGCTGCTCCTAGACCTCGACTAATGGTGCCCCATCTTGCTTAAAGCCTGAATCTGCCACTGAATGCCACGATTTTGAGTGTATCTAATGACATAGCATTGTGAGGCGAGATAATACCTCGCAGTTGCCACTACTCTTAGGCTATGCATAGCACTCCACAAGACTCCTCATACTTCGTGATCACATCCCCAAGTGATCACTATGAACACCCCTCCCCTGCTTGAATATAATGAGCTGTGTGATTGGACGACGTGGCCATTCCAACAGAAGAAATTTTTAGTTCCATGATTGTCTTCCCAATGCATTGTTTAGTTGAGTCGTCGTAACTCTTGTTGACATTATTTTTTGTCAAATAAGTAGATGTTGTTGTGTCTAGTTGTTTTGAGTTCAAATATGGTTGTAGCATCTTTCCAACATCATGCTGCTAGAGACTATTCTGTGTCACCTTAATCAATGACAAAAGTCTTACTTGCATTATGAGTTGATGACGCCGCGTCTTTGGAAATCCAACTGCCGATTTTTATTTTGGGATGCACGTGTTTTGGAAAGCTTTCATGAAGATCTTTCTTTCGTATCAAGAGTTTGCCATTTGAGAAGTTTCAAAACTTTTTATTCGCTATTCTTGATGAGAAAGAATCGAATGGATCAAGGATTTCTAATTGAACTCTCAAATGGTTTGTCTTCCCTATATATTTTTTACGCCTCTCTTTGTTCCAGGTGGCGAGAAAAACCAGAAGAGCCTATTATACATGAGAGAATCTGAAAGGTTGTTTCAAAGAGTTCGTTGCGTACACGAAGATCACGCCATCATCACAATATCTTGTTGTTACATAAGCTTAGTTTGATCATGCACAAACCTAGAGTTGTTGCACGAGCGTATGTTCGAATTGTTATCCAGAAGTTGAACTTTACCATTCTGGAGATTGGGTTGCTAACACGTCCTTTGAAGAACTTTTGAAGGTGTAACCAGCCAAAGAGATAGGTGCAAACTGAGTTTGTCACAATAGTCATTTATAAGTAGATTAAGTTAATACTTTAGATCAAGTCTATTGTGATTGAAGGTGTAATCTTTATGATGATTCATGGAAGGGCTGTTACACGAATGTGGGCCCCGCAGATATAGAGGAGTTTCTCTGAATTGCGTAAACATCTTGTTTTGTTGTGTTTATTGCTTTGTTTACTATTTATTACTTTTAAGTGATGAAGAAGGTTTTACAACACTTTACAAGTCTCATCTCGCTGTAATTTTTTCTGTAGCATCTATATAGCACACCTGGTTGTTTGATTTATTACGCATCTTTCAAATCTGTCTCCTCTTTGGTTTTTAGGTACCCCCCACAATATTTTAATTGGTATAGAGCGTTTGAGATTAAATTCCTAGCTTGATCGATCTCAAACATGGGCGATATGGAAGAAGGTGCAAACGTTCAACATTTGATCGATGCATAAGGTCCATCCTAAAGTCTCAAGGCAGTACATTATGGAGGAGTATTGAAATCAGATGGACTCAGACCACAAAAACCAACATTGAAGGGACCATCAAGGTTAAGATGATTTTTAAAGAACACACAAAAGAAAAAGCTTATCTTGCCAAATGTAATTTTGAGGATCTAAATGCTTTGTTCGGAGGAGTAGATATTTCTTAATATCACCTTATATCTAACTACACAGAAGCAATGAATGCTTGGGAGATTCTTGAAACTATTCACGAATGAGATAAACGTGTAAAGATGATTTTGTTCTCAAAATTTTTTGTGCCCTACCCGAAGTCTATGCTATGGATTCTAAATCCATCCATCAAGTTCGTGATGTAAAAAGAATGTCTCTGGACCAACTCATGGGAAAGCTAGAGACTATTGAATTACAAATGAATGAGGAATCCAAGAGGAAAAAGGCTGATAAACAAATTGCCTTTCTTGGTTATGACACAGAAGATGATAGAAACACAAATCTGTCAACCGATGCAAATTTTTAAGAATAACTTTCCTTGTTCAACAGGAAATTTAAGAAGCGGTGGATGCAGAAGAAAGGAAAGAAATTTAATCAGGGAGAATAATTAAAAGGTCTATTATTCAAGTACCAAATGCAACAAGAGGTTTCTCCTCAGAATACTGAATCCGAGAGGAAGAGACCTCAATATTTTGAATGTAGAGGCTTCGGTCATTTTCATTCTGAGTGTACCAACAATCTCAAGAAAAAGAAATTGGCATACACGTCCAGTAGGAGTGATGATGAACTCAAATAAGGAGGTGAAAACAATTGTGCTCTGACCTCATGAGTTGACACAGAAGATCGTGAAAATCTAACTGTACAACTTGCAGAACTTTAGAAAAAATGGGCAGATCACCTGATGATAAACAAGAGGAACGTTCTAGAGAAAAATAGAATCACTAATGAGTTAACCGAAGCTCACGAAAAACTCATGGACGCTCTGGAGAAATCCAAGATCTTGAAGGTTTGCAAGCGAATCTTGAACCCGATCTGAAAAAGTTTCAAGATTACACCAAATGGATGAAAAGTGCTGGAGCAGAAAAGGTTGAGGAAGCTATCCGTATTGGCAAATTCTCAAATGACAAATCCGGGGGTCTTTCAAAATTTAATAAGGCTCTTATTCATCTGATTCTTGAGAAAAAACTCAAAAAGGTTCTTTCATATGACAATCCAACCACACGTTATAGGCATGGCAATAGAAGAAGGGGATGTGAGGTTCCTTATGTCTACACCTCTATTATTGATGATAGACCTGTAAAGCGAAAGATCAAAGCTGAGTCACATATGGCCAAAAATATTCACGATTATACTCATCTTCTGAAGCAAATAATGTTCTTCTACTGTAGAAGATGGGGTCACATCAAAAGATATTACAAGAAGCCGAAGAGCAAACAGTCTAGAGGTATATTATCTGTTAATAAAGCGAAAAGTGTGAGCATGATTTGGACCCAAAATATCATCCTTCCATAGCAAACTCCTACCACCGTGTCACTCATGATCAGTGGCTCCTAGACAGTGATTGTTCTCAACACATGATAGGTGACAAACAAAATTTAACAAATATTTAACGAATGGAAGGAAGCAATATAATGTTAGATTTGGAAGAGGTGCACATGATCAGATTACTAGAACTAACATTCAAAATGTCTCAGGATTACCTTTAATCAAGAATATAGGGCTGGTTCAAGGCTTACAAGTGAACCTACTAAGCATTAGTTAAATATGTGATCAAGGACTTTAAGCCACATTTACTCATCAAAAATGTCGTGTTAAAGAAAGAAACAATCTTGTTGTGCTAGAAGGTGACAAAACCACTTATAATTGTTACAAAGTCAATCCCAACATTTTTTGTTATTTAGCCAGCACAAGAGACACTAAGTTATGGCATTACAGGCTCCGTCACATAAAGAAATAAAGTCTTGAAGGGAAGTGTTTTTTCAAAGGTGGTTGATGGCTTTAAAAGATATATTTAGGTAAGTTTTCTAAAGCACAAAGATGATGCTTTAGATGCTTTTCCAGCTCTTTGAAAAAAGTTCAGAATGAAAAATAACTCAAAATAAAGAAGCTAATCTGAGTTCAAAGTGAGCATGAAGGAGAATTTAACAATGGTTGTTTTGAGATATTCAAAGTGATCACGAGTTTTCAGCTCCCAAAATGCCTCAATAAAATGGCATGGCTGAAAGAAGAAACATGCATGTTCAAGTGATGGAACACAACAAGATAAACATGCACAGTCTTCCTCAATGTTTCCGGGATGAGGCTGTTGATACAGTATGCTACATTATCAATCATGTCTATTTCAGAAGTGGAACCAATGCCACCCCATACGAGCTATAGAGGGGAAGAATTCCAAGTATAGCTCACTTCCATATTATTTAGATGATGAGTTGTCGCAACTTCCGTTGGCATTATTTTTTGACAAATAAGTAGAAGTTATATGTTGTTGTGTCTAGAAATTTTAAGTTTAAATAGATTTGTAGCGTCTCTCTTTGTTTAGGTGGCGGGAAAAATTAGAAGAGCCTATTATACACGGGAAAATCTCAAAGGCTGTTTCAAAGAGTTCGTTGCATACATGAAGATCATCACGACATATTCATAATATCTTGCGTGAGGTTGCAAAAGCTTAGTTTGATCATTCACAACCCTAGAGGTGTTGCATGAACATATGCTCGTTGTGTTATCCAGAAGTTAAAGTTTGCCATTCTGAAGATTAGGTTGCTAACATGTCCCTTGAAAAAGTTGTGAAGGTGTAACCAGCCAAAGAGATAGGTGCAAACCGATTTTGTCGCCATATTCATTCGTAAGTAGATTAAGTCAATACTTTCGATATAATTCATTAATTGTGATTGGAGGTGTAATCTTTATAATGATTTAGTGGAAGAGCTGTTACACGTACTTGCGCCCTACATATGTAGAGATTTTCTCCGAACTACGTAAACATATTGTTGTGTTATTTTACTACTTTTTTACTTTGGTTTTACTTTTAAGTGATGCATAAGATGTTACAATACTTCGCAAGTCTCATCTCGTTGTAACTTGTGTTGTAGCATTTGTATAACACACTCAGTTATTTTGTTTTTCGAGTGCTCTCCAAGCTCCTAGAAGAAGAGAGAAGATAAAAATGGAAAACTTCTAGCTTTTTCGAGCTCTCAAGAAAAAGGAAGAAAGATCATGGTTTATACTATTCTCATTGCTTGCATAATATTGAGAAAGGATTACAATATATGGAGAATAAAGATAACACTACTTGACCTAAAATGTTCAAGGCGCAAACTCAAACCCCAAACATGATTAATAATAAAACAATAATAAATAACTACTAATTAGTAATATAATTCTTCTTCCGCATCACATCTTTTGGTGTTTGGATACCCCGCAACATTACAGAAACAACAAAGTGCTACTTATTTGTTAACAATAAAAAATACTTTATTTAATTTTTTACTACAAAGTTTGCTTTTTTATAATTGTTTGACGTAAATCATTAATTAACAAGTAATATGCAGTCAATTTTTTTCACAATATTTTCCCGATGACTTCAATACTGCATATACTCAGTATAGTTTTTTAACATATTTTTTAAAGTATCTATGCTTAACCCCTAACTTCTAATTATTTTTGTACTCTTTTTTGTCTTGTACTTCTCTGTTGTAAATTTTTTCTTCTTCTTTTCTCTTCATTTTTAACATCACTAACTTACATTCTAATTTTTTGTTTTTAGTTTCCTTCTTAGGTTATTACTAAAATTCTCACTTCTTGTTGTTATAGTATTAATAATAATAGTAGTAGTACTTATGTCAAGGAACCAATTCAACCAAAAACTCAAGCTTGTAGTTGTGGCACAAGAAATGTTTCTTATATTCTAACACGCTCCCTTACGTGCAGGTGTACTCTTTTTCGAGCCTTGCACGTGAACCCTTAATCTTTTTAAAACGGGGTACTGCTGAGTTTCAAACCCGTGACCTCTTAGTCAAAAAGGCTCTGATTGCATGTCAGCAAACCAACTCAACCAAAAGCTCAAGCTTGTGGTTGTAGCCCAAGAAATGTTTCCTATAGTCTAACAAAGGATCTTCATATAAACATTAAATACCTTGACAGTCTCCCAGGTTCTCTCATGTATATTAGCCTCTTTTGGGTTTTCTCGCCGCCTTGTATGAAGAAAGGCGTAGAGTATTAATAGGGCACACAAATCCTATGAGAGTCCGATAAGGAATCCTTGATCCATTTGATTCTTGCCCCTCAAGAATATTGAAACAAAGTCTTGGAAACTTCCCAAGCGGCGAACAACTCTTAACAGTCTTAGAATCTTCCCAAGCGGCGAACAACTCTTAATAAACTTTCCAAAACACTTTAGGACTCCTTTTTGGCATAAATCGCATGTCAAAAATAAATGCCAGCTAAACTTCCAAAACCACAGCTTCAATTCCTTACGTGGATTAGTCACTGCCTATGGTGACATAAAAAGTGACACAACACAATCTACACCAACACGATGTTATTAGGACGCTACAACTCTATCTAAAAACGACTAGATATAATTTATAACATCTAGTTATTTGTGAAAAATAATGTAAATAGAATTTACAACCACTTAACTATCGGGGATAATAACGATAACGCGGATCAATCAAGAGTTGTGTATAGCACTTTCAGATTGAATATTTTAGTGGTTCAATCCAAAATTTAATTAGATAAAATTCGAAAGTAACAAGAACAATTATGAGATTGTTGTGCATTTCCGAACAAATTTTCGATCAAAGGTTTCCTGGAATTTATAGAGTTGCGGAGGAGAAGAATAGATGCCACGATTCTTCGTGCGATTTTTTTTGAAGAAATCGTTGTTATCCTTAACAAATTGTTCTTTTAAATAAAAATTCGAAAAATAAAAATTCAAATGAATTTTTAACATAACCCCAGCCAGAGGCTCTGTCCCTTAGACCCCGCAGGGGCTGCCGCCCTTGAACCCTACTCGGGGGTGCTGCCTCTGATCCCCCGCCAAAGGGGCGTTGCCCCTTGGAACCCCCATTAAAATGAGATTTTTATTCTAACAAACTCAACGAAGCGTGCACTTCGCACCATTTAACTTCTTTGATGATTATTAAGATATCATTGGTCATAGTTTTTCCAATTAAACTAAAATGTATGGGGTATAACATTAACTAAAGGGAGAAAGACCAAAGTAAAACTAAAACATTGAAAAAAAACGACTCCTATGTTTTTATTCCTGAAATAAGACTTATATTACCAAACATGATCATGTACATTACCAAAAAAGTATAGTAATGTGCACATGTACAATGCCACATTACCACAGTACAAAGTCAAAAAAACATGAAAGTCCTATTTTAATATTTTTCTCTATTTTAGTCTTATTTAGGATGATTTAACGGAAAAAATAGAACTAACACTGAAAAAAGTCCCTAAAGTTAATTGCGGAACGGGGGAGATGTATATAAAAATGTACGCACATGGTAATTGAAAATTGTGAAGCAGAAAGAGAGAGAGAGGTTGCACTATCGGTCGGTGATAACTTTGTAGTCTCTGGAAGGCTGCAGAGCTCTAAAGGGTGCTTATATAATCTTCCCAAGTTCCATTTCCCCTTCCACCCTCTGCTATCTAGCTTGCTCAACAATATCAATATATATTCTCATATATCACTTCTGGTGAGCTCTGTTCCTTTCTTTCTTGTGTTTCTTTTTCTGGGGTTTGTGTTTGTTATGCTGCTGAACCTGGGAATCGGCAGTCTGGCTTTTTTTTTTTCTTTCTGGGTTTTTTTTTTCTTTTTTAAAAAAAGCAATCTTTTTTTTTTTGAGCATTTTAATGTTCTTGAATTTTCCTGGAGTTCGCCTCCAGATATTGGTTTCCCTTTCTGGTTCTTGATCTTTATTTAGAAGTTTCTTTGTTTCTTACCCATTCTTGGAGCACGTCACGTTTCTTGTTAAACATCAATTTCTCATTGATGGTGAAGGCCACCTTATTTTACAGTAAACACACACAAATCGCTTCTTTTTTTAATAAAGAAATCTTTTTTAAATCACTATAAACGATCTAAAGCATTATTGCATAATTATCACTTCAATTCATTTGAATAAACTAAAGTGGGAAAATGATATTATCCCCACAGACGAATACACGTTAAAATGTCTGTATGCAGAAGATTTGCAAGAAAATATTTGATATAATTTTCTGTTTTGTTCTACCATAATTGTTGACTAAGTGGAAGAATGTATGTGATGATGAATATGCAGTAAACACAGGGGATTGAGCAACAAGAAGATGAATCAACCGAAAACCAAGCGGAGAGTGGGTAAATATGAACTGGGGCGGACGATAGGTGAGGGTACGTTTGCCAAAGTCAAGTTTGCAAGGGATTCCGAGACCGGAGATCCGGTTGCTATCAAGATTCTTGACAAAGATAAAGTCCTCAAGCACAAAATGGCTGAACAAGTTAGTACTTTTTCTCTTTCTTTATTTTTGTTTGCAGGTTTTATTTACTATACTGTTGAACTGGTGTGTATGATTGTGCTCCCTAAATCACCATATTTTGCATTGTTTTCTTTATTTTATTAATATATTATACATTTGAGTTAGGAGCTAGCATTTTTCTTGCCCTTTTGCTAGCAACAGATCCTAGGGTTGTTGATAAGTTGCATTTTTCTCACTTTTTTGTGCAAAAGGTTTCCATGTATTACATATTTATTCTCACTTTTTTGTGCAAAATATTGCATGAATTACGGAGTAGTGCATCTTTATTTCTCATTCTTAGGCAAAAGGTTGAATTTATTATACATTTACTCTCTCCTTTTGGCTAAAAAGTGAGAATGAAGTTGCAACAACTATGAGAAGACAAACACAAATTGTCTTCTCATACTACTTTCATTTGCCTTCTCTTTCCTTTTTTTTCCTCTTATTTTCTTACTATGGGAGGTAGTAGAAATTACGGCCATCGGCATTAAATTGAGTTTGGATGTGCTGAAAGTGGAGGGGAAAGAAAAATTTACTCTTGATCAAAGAAAGGAAAAGTTACTCTTTTTTATGTTAATGTTTTAAATGTGCTTAATTCGACAGATCAAGCGAGAAATAGCTACAATGAAGTTAATAACCCATCCAAATGTGGTTCAGCTATATGAGGTATTGAGGTCTCAGTTTCATAACCCATCCAATGAAGTTAATAGCCCATCCAATTATTTGTCACATTATGATCACAGTTTCATTGGTGCCTTAACTTTATTTACCTTTAGGTGATGGGGAGCAAGACCAAAATTTTCATTGTCTTGGAATTTGTTACCGGCGGAGAGCTGTTTGACAAAATCGTATGCAGATTCTTTCTTTTCCCTTTGATTCCCTCATTTCCAAAGCGAAACTTCTGCCAATTTTCATAATCTGGATTTGTTTTTTTTAATTAATTAATTTCATGATAACAAAGGTAAATCATGGACGGATGAGGGAGGACGATGCAAGGAAATATTTCCAGCAACTAATAAATGCAGTTGATTATTGCCATAGCAGGGGAGTCTACCACCGCGATCTGAAGGTTGATCATACTGTTGCTTTAATTTTTTTCACTGCCCCGCGAAACATTATTCGACAAATTTGATATTGTTAGAAGATCTGACTCTAAATTCCCACATTCTATTGCTTTTTGCAGCCAGAGAATTTGCTCTTGGATGCTGCTGGGAAACTCAAAGTTTCTGATTTTGGATTGAGTGCTCTATCCCAGCAAATCCGGGTAATTAGTTATACTTATATTCTCCCATTAAAGAGTCATTAAGTTGACAATGTTTTAGCTATGGGCTAAAAGAGACATAATTAAATCCACAATCTTCTTACATGTATCCATTATTTGACAGGATGACGGCTTACTCCACACAACCTGTGGAACACCAAATTATGTTGCTCCTGAGGTATAAAAAAAACAACACCAGCAAGTGAGAAGAAAGCATGCATTTTTCTTAATGACAACGAAAAATTCTTGTCTTTAGGTTTTAGATGATCGAGGTTATGATGGGTCGGCTGCTGACTTGTGGTCGTGTGGAGTCATACTCTTTGTATTGCTTGCAGGATACTTGCCTTTTGATGATTCTAATCTTATGAACCTATATAAGAAGGTGAGCTTTTTCATGCACTCATGCCAAGATTATTTATTTACTCCGTATGTTTTTACCCTTTTATTTCTTACTATTCAAACTGTGAATGCAGATATCTTCTGCTGAATTTACTTGCCCGCCCTGGATCTCCTTCAGTGCCATGAAGTTAATTACTCGAATTTTGGACCCTAATCCTGCAACTGTGAGTATAAATAAATAAACCTTTTTTTTACATGGATTTGTTATTCTGTAGTGAATTTGATTTTTTGGTTATATGGAAAATGATTTCTGCTTATGCGATTATTTGTGATTGGTTTTATCCATAACGTCACTGTCTCAATGTGCAGCGCATTACCATCCCCGAGATTTTGGAAAACGAGTGGTTTAAGAAAGGCTATAAACCTCCCATCTTTTATGAGAAAGAAGATGCAAATGTCGATGATGTGGAAGCTGTTTTTAAGGATGCTCAAGTGAGTTCTAACGGTATTTTCATCAGAAAGTAATGTAAAATGCTAAGTGGACGCGTAACTCATATGCTAAGATATCATTTCTTGTTTAAAATTATATCAGGAGCATCATGTTACAGAGAAGAAGGAAGAGCAGCCAACTGCCATGAATGCATTTGAGTTAATTTCTATGTCAAAAGGCCTCGATCTCGGAAATCTCTTTGATGAAAAGGTTTCTTCTATGCATCTCTAACTTTTTTTTCTTGGTCTCTCAAACCCACCATTATCAATTTCTCAAGCAAATAACTCTTATTTTATAGATATGACAATCATTGAAGTGACAAAAATTGACCTGACTTGTTTTTACCCGAAACCCAACCCTAAATACCGGGGTTGGGATCAAAGGTTTTGTTAACCGAACCCAAAAGTGACTTGTTTCATCCATAATTGCTCATAGGGATTCAAGAAGGAAACAAGGTTCACTTCAAAATGCACAGCCAGTGAGATAATCACTAAGATTGAAGAAGCTGTGAAGCCTCTTGGGTTCGATGTCAGCAAAAGGAATTACAAGGTAATGTGCCATGTCACTCATGCTGTATCGGCGTAACGTGTTACCAAAGACAATAGAAAACATCATAAATGAATATGCTTCATTTTTTTTAAATTATGACTAGATGCGGCTCGAAAACATAAAAGCAGGAAGAAAGGGGAATCTTAATGTTTCGACCGAGGTGCACGAATCAACTGTTTTCTTTGTTATCTTTTTTAAAATTCTGTCTCTGTTAAAAAAACAAGGCCAAAACTTTGAATACTCAAACCAGGTATTCCAAGTTGCCCCTTCTCTTCACCTTGTCGAGGTGCGAAAGGCAAAAGGAGACACATTGGAATTCCACAAGGTAATATTGTACATGGATTGATATACGTGTTTTTACCTACCCTCGACACCAACTTTGACACCAATACATCTCACATACACTCAACAATGTGAAATTGTCTGTGAGAGTCTGTCCGAGACACATTATATTGGTGTCAAAAAGTGGTGTGCCCCTAGCATTGTTCAATCATCGAAACCTTTATCTTCTTTTTGTTTGGTATTGAGATTCGAAACCTAAACTTACTGCATTTTGTGTTTTCTGCAGTTTTACAAGAACCTTTCCACTTGCCTTGAAGATGTAGTTTGGAGGACCGAAGACGATATGCAAGAAGCGAAGTAGAGTTTGTTTGCCACCATTTGTTTCCAAGTTTTAGGCATTATTCTCTTATGTTCTATATTTCTTTTATTGTCTTTCATGGGACCTTTTTCTCCCATGAGAGAATTAAATTAGCTATAGGCATTGGAAAGCAGAGGGAGGGATGGCTGTGGGTGTTAAGGAGTTAGCTTGTGAATGTGATTGAAATTGTATACACATCTTAATGTTTAGATTTGTTCAATTGAGACACAAATCCCCACCCCTCAATGAAAATAAACAAAATAAATGGAATGCCAATTATTTATTAGCCATCATTTGTGAGCTGTGTATATGAAATTGTTCTCTTTGTAACCATCATTTGTACATGCCATTTACTTCTAACCATCAATATGTCCAGCTCTAGTTAATGACTCTTCTTGCCTTAGATGGTGTTGGCCTGGTTGGGGGCAGGGGGAGTTGTTCCAGTGCATCGAGAACCTCTTTTATGGAAGGCCTCGCTCTGGGGTCGCTATGGAGGCACGAAAAGGAAAGCGCGGCGACAGCCTGAGCGCCTTTCTTCGAGTACTGACCGCCCAACCTCGTGTCCATTATTCTCACAACTCTCCGGCCCTCGCATAGCGACGGTCTTGCCCAGTCCACCAACAATGTTTCTTCGCCGCCCCCTAGACTCTCATCGCCCGACGCTCGCCTTCCCGATAGCAGCTCTAGAAGAACCACCCCGAAGCTGTACACATCGCTCTTCGGCGTCAGGTGACCTGTCATGCACGGATCACATTTCACATTTATCTATGAATAAAGTCATCCGTAGTGGTCAAAGTGTTGCATTGAATGCCGTGAAAAATCAAATGAGAGAGAAACCTGTTGCAACGTATTCGGGTGCAGCATAACCTCGAGTTCCAACTACCCTAGTGGAGACGTGAGTCTTGTCTCCACTAGGACCGTCTCTCGCAAGGCCAAAATCGGAAAGCTTTGCGTTGAAATCCTGCACGAGACGAGTTCAATCATAACTACAGAGGAAATTAAAACCAAACAAACGCCTTCTTAGTTGGACCATGGCGTGTACCGAATCAAGGAGAATATTGGAGGCCTTAAGGTCACGGTAGATCACATTGGCATCGAGGCCATGCAAGAACGCCAGACCCCGTGCCACATCGACCGCGATGCGCATCCTAGTAGACCATGGGATAAGTTGTCCTCCTTCTGCATGTGTTCATACCAATCCAATGAAGTGTTCAGGATAAGAACATTACTATTCCACCTAAACCAACCTCTTTTGACAATTATCTCAAACACTTGTTAAGAGGTTCATTCATCCAAAAAAGAAGGCACAGTAATGTTGAGAGGTAGAATAGAATGTACTCACTCCGGAACAGGTGGTTTTCCAAACTTCCTTTCGGCATGAACTCGTAAACCAGAAGTCGGTTTTCGCATTCCAAGCAATACCCGATCAGCCTCACAAGATTTTCATGGTGAAGCTGGCTCAAGTAGTTAACCTCTGACTGAAAGTTTCATAAAATAGTGAATTTTAGTCACCACACACATAATAAAACAGAACAATAATGATAATAAAAGTAACTGATAGGTAACATACAACCCATTCTCTATGACCCTGGGGGCTTTCTAGCTTGAGTTTCTTTACAGCCACAACCATGCCGGTTCCGGGCCGACAGGGAGCGAATGTGTGCTCATCAATCCATCCTTTGAAGACGTACCCGAAACCGCCCTCTCCCAGAAGACTGTCCGACCGGAAATTCCTAGTGGCGGTTCTCAGATCATTGAAGGCAAAGGGCTTTAGGTGCTTGTGGTTACCACTCGATTCTGGGAATGGTGTTGATCCGCTTTTCTCATCAGCTTCATTTGGAGCATTGTTATTCTTAGTTTCTGGAAACAAGAGTGAAACATAGTTAGAGGGTGTTTGGAAGTGATTAACTTGTGAATAAAGTGATTTTTATAAAAGCTGAACGCAAAAGTAACTTATACTTGCTTCTCCAAAACGGTGTTCCATGTACAAAATAGTGGTGGTGAAAAGTAGAAACTGACATGCCAAACAGAGTAAAATCACTTTCACTTAAAGCAGAAGCTAAATTATTAAAAGCAGCGTACTGTCAAACACCCTCTCAGTATACAAACAAGTTTTACCAAATTAAACAATAGTTGAACCTGAGGCGGGAAAACACATACTTCTAAAGAACAATCAAGTTGAATTCTATGGTAGACATAAGTTTTCCTATGAACCTACATATGAGCAAAATAAACATTTTCTTACTATTTAAATAAGAATCTGTTCTTTTTTTATAAAAAATAAAAAAAAATATGAGAAGGTCCATAAAAATGGTATGCATCCAAGGTGCACTCTAGAAGCACTCAACAAGCAAAGACTATTTTAAGGGCATTTCCTTCCGATTTCTTCTAACAACAAATTAAAAAATATATTTCCATATGATGACTATAAAAAAATATTATATATTCAAATTTATAGTATAACACCTTAAATACGGAAAAAGAAGAATTTTTTTCATATCTAAATTTAGTTTTCTTACATATTTATTTAGGTGATCATTTAATTGAGTGATTTTTTTTCATTTTATTTTTTCCAACATTTTCTTAGTACTAATCTTTTCCAGCTCCTTCCAATTTCTTCCAACTTCTTCCAGTTTTTTCTAATATCTACCTTTAGAATTCCAACCGAAAACAACAGAGCCTGAGTCAATAATATGTGTGCAAATTATAATTAAACCTTAAAAGCCAATTATACAAGAAAAACGTATGTGCACTTTCTGTTTTAAATTTTTCAAACGAAAAAAGGAACTTATAATGCACACACACACACATAGATTTTGATACATACATACATATACATATATATATATATATATATATATATATATATATATATATATATATATATATATATATATATATATATATATATATATATATATATATATATATATATATATATATATATATATATATATATAGGGGCCAGTTCCTGTGAGAATGCACCTTGTGGAGAGAAATGAGAATGAAATCTAGCCGTTGGATCTGATGCATCGTGCGGCTCAGATTGCATCCTGCGCTCAGATTTTGAGATAGTGCATTTCGAAAGGATTATGATGCATTTCGACGTGATGCATTTTTAAATCATTTTGTTGCATCTAATTTTGATGCAATCCTGACCCTTAGATCGCACAATCTAAAGCACCAGATTCATTCTCATTTCTCTTCTAAGATCGCATTCTCACCAGAACCAAAATATATATATATAAGAGAGAGATGTCAAAGTTAAAGATAAAGATGTGAAGTTCATACCAGAAAACAATTGGGTAGAAGAAACATGGGCAAGCTTTGCTGGTTTCCCCAAACAAATACCCATGTCCAAATTAAAAGCTGTCTTCTTCTTTTTTTACCCTTATTAAAACTGAGAAACTAAAATAAAGGAAGATAAGAAAATGGAACAGTGCAAGAAGGGAGGGAAGGAGGCTAGGAGGAGAAATAATATTACAAGTCCAATACGTACAATTGTTGAATTGTATTAGTCAACCCATTGAAATTAAACACGGAGTAGTGAGCAAAGAAGAAAGAGTCTCTACTCCCGTCTCAATTCACTCTCTCATTGAGTTATACTCCCTTCGTCCACAAATAAACTTTACATTACACGTTACGATGTTTGACCGAAGTTATTTTCAAATCATTTTATATGAAAAATGGTGTAGAATTGAAAAATAAAAATTGCATATTAAAAAACTATATCAAAAGATCTACAAAACTAGAGATGACATTACTATATTATTTTATGAAATGGGTGATGAAAATAGGCCAACAAAGTAAATAAAGTTTGACCCTGTGAATAGTGAACGTAAAGTTTATTTGTGGACGGAGGGAGTAATGTAAATTTAGTCAAACTCTGCATGACACTTTTGATCGCGAATTATGGAAAAAGTATATTTTGTTATAATGTATATTTAGTCAAAATAAGTTTATTTTAAAATATATTTTTTAAATATCGAATTTTTTATTATTTTATACTATTTTTAATTAGTGGTCAAGGAATGTCATAGTTTGACCAAACAAGTCAAACTGTGACTTTTAGAGACGGAGAGAATATTTAACACCCCGATTAATAAATTTGAAAAGACTACTTTTTTGAGATTTTTTATCAATACTAATTTAATGAAATTATTTTGAGTATTATGCAAGCAATATGTTTTTTAAATTAAATAATGATTAATATTTGATAGTCAAACTCTAGAGGAATATATTCAATTAACCACCCCCTCATTTTCTTTCATCCTTCCACATGTTCTCTTCTTGGTAAAGCGCTTCTTGCTCTGCCTAGCCTTTTGAGACTTTTGAGTCAAACTTTCCCATGCACCTTGTTGATACATTTAATTACAACTAACCAAATTTGACTCTACATATTTTTTACTTATCATCTGACTAGAAAATATTAACCTTTGAATAAGGTACTTCCTTTGTCTCAAAAATAGGCCAAATAGCGTCAGTACCCCTTGTGGTTGGTTTATAAAACAAGCACCAATACCCCTTCTGTTTTCAAAACTTATTTATAAATTTCTTGTGGTTTCAAAATGCTGCACTCGTGCTCCCTCTGATCATTTTCCAGCCATTTTTCCGGCAAAGAAGGGGGGCATTGGTGCATATTTTTTAAACCATAGGGGGTATCAGTGCTGATTTTTATTTCTTGCATATTTTTTGTTTTTTCCTTTTAACAATTTTTGTTTTTTTATGAAAAAAAAGTAAATTGTTTTTTGAGAAATTCAAGAAAATGAGGAATAAAATAAGAAACAAAATTATACAAAAATAAAAATGAATATCTGTTTTAGACATATTAATTCTAAGGACTTTTTTAGGCGTGTCTAATTTTTTTTGAATAAGACTTTTTTTCCGCATTTTAATTTTTTCATTTCGTTTTTCTATATTTTTATTTTTTTATTCTGGGTTTTTTTTAACTTTCCAAAAAATTTTCCAAACCACAGGGGGCACGGGAGCTATTTGGCCCTCAAAAATAGGTTCTTTTTTCTTTTTTTTTAAGTATCACATGAAACATTTCTACCTACATATTTCTTTTTTTATTTTAGGTAGAAGTTGTTTTGAATGTATTCTTAGAAATTTGAGGAGGCATGTGTAGAAAATGAAAAGGGAACATATTTTAGAGATGGATGGAGTATTTTGTAACCAACTTTAAGATGATTAAATTTGAAATAACCCGCTTGAAATGAGCTAAAGCTGATCCCGCCCTAACTTTACCACTCTGCTAATAAAGTAAAATTATTCAATTTTAAACTTTTAACTCTTTCAGTCATAATTAATATGTCTGACAAATCTTTTTGTCTTTTCTAAATCGGCGATCATGAGTTGGGGTGCAGGGAGCGGACTGAGGTGGGAGGTTTAGAAGAGGAGTTGTATGGTAGGAACCATCTATTTAACTTGATGTCATAATATAACAAAAAGAGTTATCAAAATTACCAAAGTGTACAGACTACAGACAATCCTAATGACATGTTAATGGTTGACTTTGTATATAAAAACTTGTACTATTTCCATCCTAATTTAGCGGTGCATTATCTTTTTTTTTTTATCAAAAAAAAAATCTTCATTTTTTCACATTCAATAAAAAAACAATGATGGCTTTTCAAAAAAAATACCCAAGTATTTGTACACTAAGACTCTGTTCTTTAGGACTGAAAAAAAAGAGATGGATATTGGAAAAAACTGGAAGAAACTAGAATAAACTAGAGGAAACTGGAAGAACTGAAAGAAACTGGAAAAAACTAGAAGAAACTAAAAGAACTCGAAAAAATTAGATGAAATGTTGAACTCAAGTTATGTATGAATTTTAATATTTTACAATCTTTTTGCAGAAAAAAAATGTTGAGGCTATTGTTCCAGATCGAACAATAGACCAAGAATGAGCGGAATTAGAAGGGCAGAAGTAAATGATGTTTTGATGATTTCTTGTTATGTATTTCATGTCATATCTAATAATGTTTGATGTTTAAAATTGTTAGTTCGTATCATTTGAGACAATAATTTTAATGTATGTTGACTTGGTGGTATTTGAGATTTGGTGTAATTTTAAGGTTATTTGAGACTTGGTGGTATTTATGAAATCTGGTTCATATGAGTTGACCCCAAATGTAGTTCCTCACTTCTTCCCCATGTAATGTCCATATACTGCAGTGTGACTAAGATGTTATGCATTTTCTTTTTAAGCATCACAGTGTACATGTTTAGCTCATGGGATGATCACGGACCTAAAAACCACAAGCTAAACACATTTAGCAGATATTTATTTACTAACATTCAGCACTAGGAATCATATGAAGGGGTGGAACCAAGGTCTGAGCATGTTAATAAGTGGAAGCCTTTATATTTTTAATTTGGCAAATTCACATTCTATTTGGCAGGTATGAATATGTGAATTGTGAATTCTAAAAACGAGGAATAATCTAGATGATGCACTTCATATATATCACAACCAAATGAGAAATAAATCAATGATACAAAAAGTACATAACTCCACACTACAACCATCGTGCATAGTACATCCTACGTGCATTTTACATCCATAGTAACATCTAGTTCAATACATCGAACATTCAATTAACAAGATTTTGGTACAACAGTATTGCTACCAACAAGAGAATACAAATATGCAAAAACACTTCTCGTTTCTTGTATTTGCTGATTCTTGACTCCAATGTTGCATTCTTGGACAGTACCTCTCTTTCACGAACGTTGGCATCTATTACTTCTCTTTGTAAGTTCATGATAAGGCCTTGAAACTCCTTGGCAGTCTCATTGCTACTCATGGTGGCAGTGTCCTTAGTCTTTTCACGTTTGTCATGTAGCCACTAAAAGAACGAACAATCCGATACATACTCTCCAGTGGGTAAATTGCGTAATTTCGGGCATGCATAGAATTTGTCTCCAAATGATTGCGCTTGGCGT